>JAULJZ010097175.1:0-12039 GCA_032270985.1 Heliamphora pulchella | reverse complement strand
CTTTTTTGGGGGGAGGTGGGGGTGGGGGGGTTGGTTCATAATATAAAGTGTTACACCCAAAAAAAAAAAAAAAAAAAATTAAAAGGACACATTTCATTAGGAAAAAATGTTCACTTTCAGCATCTATGTAAGACAAAATATTGAAAATGAGATTTTTTATATGCTATCAAGAAGATCCAACAAAAATATTCCCAAATAATAATATTTTGACCACATAAACTACAAAAACTAACAAGAAGTTACATAATATTTTCTTAGAGTAAGTTGTACCTGACAATGTTTTAGAGAACATAAATTATCTATGATCATTTTTGAGCTAAAATTCTTGGCGATTTCTTTCTCAATGTAAACAACCAAATAATCTGCAAGAAATCCATCCTCCATCTTGGTGTGAAGACTTGTTTTTTATAATACTCATAGCCGAAAATGTCCTTTCTGTGGTAGCTGTTGAAATAGGAAGGGGGTCAGTATAAGACGAACCAATCTATGAACCAAATGGTAGGTTTTTGACTTTCCAATTTCAACTAAACCTTGGCATAATTCAGAAGTTGTAGAGAGATTTTGTAAATCTGGATGACAAGGCACGTTAAGCTCAAAGTGCCGCCACTGAAATCTCAAATGAACCCTATCTTGTTCTATGAAATCTTCAGGATAAAACTTCTCGACAAGAGTGCAAATATCATCAATAAGAGTGAGTGCTCATTCACATAGAAAGGCACAATTATTTTCTTCATTCACTTTTTTCCAATTTTGGAATCCATCAATAGTTAATGAGTACTCCAACCATGAAAAAATCTTGAACCAAGATGATTGAAATCGACGAGGATGATTTTGTGACCTAGAAAAAGGATATTCTGAAATAAGAAACTGATGCGGGCTAGCCAGCCTTGATATAAGCCCTTCGAATTTCATCTTGTTGATTAATTGGATAATCCCATATTTGAGGACGCCTTCTAGGATCACGTTCTACGGAAGAAGTGTCCACATCTTGGCATTCAACTCTTCGAATCTTAGAAGAATGTTACTCAGGAATTGAAGTTTCAATATTAGAGTTTGGCCTAGACATGTTAGCTTTTGAATTATCAACATTCTTTCTCTTGAAGAATGTATCAATTGTTGTTGGCTTTCCCATGGAACTTTTGGATAACCTGAAAATTCGTTGACACTTTACAGGTTCAGTTTTAATCTATTTTAATAATAATTCTGATAAACAAATAAATTGTCTTTGAGTTTGAGGTACTGGAAATTCATTATTTTAGCAAACCCACAAACAAATAAGAGGCAGGGCCAACGAAAACATGTCACTTTAACGAATATTTGTGGAAGGTGATGCAGTTTGGGTGGCATAAGAGGCAGGGCCACATAGGATCTAGTGGGGGACAATTGCCCTTACTGACATTTCATTAAGATCTTTAAAACTACTCCTATTGAAAATTTTAAAAGTTCTAGTTTTATTTATGGGTTTAGGCCCTGATGTGTAACAGGCTTTTAAGCCACCCATTTGGTTTTTCTTTGTTGCTAAAAACGCAAAAAATCCAAGTAGGTTGTTGAACAAAAAGTCAGAAATCCAAAAACCAATTTTTTTTTCTCCAAGCACTCTAATACATACCACATCCTAATGAAAAACCAAAAATACATTTCTTACATACTACAACTCGTTTCTAATACATATTAATGAAGTGCAATGTTATTATTTTAATACAAAAAGTTAAAAATTCAAAAAGCTTAGCCCCTGATTGGGATCACTAAAAAGCTATCTGTTTAGCGCGAAGTTAGTTTTTAAGCTGAACTATTTGGTATCTTTAAAAAGCTTATTACTTTTTTTCCCTCTTCTTTTTCAAGTATACAAAACCTACATTATCCTAACAATCTAACTTTATTATTGTATGAGATGAATATAATACTCTTAATAAAAAAATCAACTCCATTTGCAAAAAATTAAAAAGTAAAAAATGACACTCCAAAAACTACAACTTAACAACAAAAAGTGAAGGCATATTTGACATTTTACAAAAACTAAAAAAGCAAAAAGTTATCTGAAACAATCTTAAAGGCCAAAAAACCTTTCAAACAATTTATTTTTTTCTTTCTCGGTTTTTTTCCTTCCAAAAAGGCTAAATCTCTAAAAAGCTTGGCTTTTTAAATATCGCAAGTGGTCCCTAGTCACTAAACGACCTATTTTGTTAGTTTAAAAGTTAAGTTACCAAACAACTTATCTTGGATTCATTTTAACTTTTTGGCTAAAAATGCAAGAGCCCAAAAAGCCAAAGAATTTAGTTTACCAATCGGGGCCTTATTTATTTATTTTTCCAGTTTACTAAACCAAACCAAATCAAATTAAGTTTTTGTCTCAATCAATTGGGTAGGCTATATGAATTCTTTTACGTCATTCTGCTATGTAAATGGCTATATTTTCAGTTAGTTTTAATAGATTCATATATTTTTTCTTAATACGGCATCTAATGTTAATTTAGATCTACCCTCCTACTAGTATTTTCATTATTTATTATCTTGTTGCTTTTTTTTTTTACTGCTGGATCAATTGGTCAACGATGTGTCCAAATTACTTTAATTCATTTTCTCTCAACTTGTCCTTAATTGGTATGACCCTATCATTCTACGAATCTTTTCATTCTTAATTTTATCTTTATTTTCTTTGTTGAATTTTATTTTTACATATAACTCCCAACATATATTTTCTTATAATTTTTTTATTTTTCTTGATTTCTTTAGCTCCTTGCCTTCTTAGGTTATATTTTTTCTCTTCTTTCCTCTCTTGACACTTGCAATCACTACCATAATGAAAGTTGGACTGTGTAGATTGAATTTTTCTTTTCATTACCATTTCAAATAGATAATTTTGCATTGTTTTCAGGATTGGTTTATTGTCAGAATTATATATTATTAATCGATCTTTACTTCTTTTCTGTTCTTCAGTTTATTTACTTCTTTTGACTATCAAATATTAAAAATTTTATGTATATATTTCTAGGTAAAGTTTTGCCCCCAGTGAACAAAAAATCTGGATCCGTCCTTGGGTGGCATACTTTTACTTCTACTTCTACATCTCCACCTCAAAAAAAAGAACAAGGAGAAGAAAAAGGTACGACGACAAAACTAATAAAGGTTGATGGATTACTTAGGAAAATCATTTTCTGAACTATTTAGAGAAATTTCCCTAGGAATTTGGATACAAGAGGAACTATTTACCCTTAGGAGGTTAGAACTTGTATGCCCGAGGGGTTGAGGTAATAGAATTTTGAGTTCTCAAAAAGATTAAGATAAAGAAATTTTGGACTTCAAAATAATTTAATTGAGGCTTCAAAGTGTACAGGTGAAGATGGCTTAGCCTGGTTGACATAAATTCATAACTAAATTGAAAAAGCTAGCAATCACTAGGGAATAAAGTAATTGTTGGATTAAATTTCCAATGGAGCTGCAGTAAAACCATCCTAGGAGTCTAAGGCTTGTTTGGTTTGATATTTTTGAAAAGATGATATGAGTATTCATTTTAGTTACTTTGACAAGTCATTTTGGTGGCAGTATTGATGTGATCCGATAATGAGAATTAGCAGATATCATATATGATGCAGCTCGTGGAGGATTAGAAATGGAAAAAAAGATAGCACAAAAGGGTCACAACCCTAATACAAGGTTACATCTTTAATTACATTTTTTTATTAATCAATTTTGAATAATACATCAACAGGGTATCTTTTTTATAGGTCAAAAGCCTAATTTGAAAAGAAAACTAGAATCCTATACGAAAAGAAAACAAATAAAAAACTTTCTAAAAGATAAATTAGAATCTTAAACTAAAAGGAAACAAAATAAAATCTTAATTAAAAGGTAATTTAAAATAAACTAATTATTCAATAGGTGAAAAAGAATTGCAAATGAGCCTTAGTATTCGACATCAATATGATTTAGTAATTTACTGCATCTATTTCTGATTGGTATGCTGGGCAGGGGGGGAACTGGGATTAAACTTGTAGGGGCTAACATGAAGGGTATTTCTTTTGGAGGGGGTAATGAAAAAGATAGAACTTTGCATGAGATTTTGAAGAATTTTTTGGGTCTCCATAAACATATTGGAGGGTTCATTCAATGAAAACGATGAACTTTGCATGACATTTCGAGAAATTTATGGGGCCTTCTAAAAGTTTAGAAGGCTCCAGGAACTTTCTGGTTCCCCCTCCTGCCACTGATGCCAAGCTGTTAACATTGCATGTTATTCATATGACTGTTTTTGGATATTCTTTCATCATTTGAAGTTTCTTTTGCTAAAAGTCTTACAGATCTTTGCTGTCCAACCACTTCAAGCAACTTTTTAGTTTTTGATATTGCTCTCAAACTATTTTCATTCCAATTATTGTTCCTTACACTACAGTAGTACAGTTACACTGTTTTCTTAGTTTCTGTCTCTCTTTTCTTTTGGTTTTGGGGGGGGGAATAGGTTGGTTTGCAGTGCAGTTTTACATTTATAGTTGTATAATTATATCTTCTCTTGCTCTTTTCATAAGATGCCACTATACTTAGATGGCTGCTGAAGGTGGGAAACCTTGCTAATATTTGTTCTATTATTTTAAGCCACATTTTACTGATTGCCACACTTATGATTGATGAATTTTCTCATTTCTATCCAGACGCCAAAGGTCTATCCTTATGACAACCTCCGAGTTGAACTTGGCGGCGAACCATAGGTATTTGGATGCAATTTGATTACAAGACAATGTTGTTTGATGAAATCGGTTATTTGTTTGCTTTTGAGAATTCAGGATAGTAACTAATAATGTATTACTTTGCCTGTCGGACAAATTGCTGAAATCGGTTTTTTTTTTAAAGTGGTTTGTGGTGGTTCTCTTGATTAAATTCAGCACAACAATTTCTAAAGCTGCATCAAGGCACAGAAAGTTGCTTTGATTAGTTGATGGTTAAAGTGCTACTGAGCGCTAGTTCAAACTTCAAAGAGGTAAAGTGTGACTATCCCGAAACAAAATAAAGAAGTAGAATGAAATAAAAGAAAGAAAACAAACTCAAAAATAAATAATCCCACAAAAAGGATTCCCCCCTTTCCCTCTCTTTCCTTTTCCCCCCTCTCCTGTATATTCCTTGTGTCACTACTTGATCAGTCTTATCTGACAACAAAATGACATGAAGCAATGGATAAACTTTATAAAACCTTAAATTCTACCTGCTGCGCAGTTTCTATATAGTTTGGAATTTTAGGCATGTAGGGCATCAAACCCATGTGCTTTCCCATGCATTTATTTATGTTGTACATTCTATTATCCTATTTTATGAAAGTTTGGCAACAAATCCTTATAGAGTAGGTGGCTAAATGACACCACCACCACTATAGTATAACATGACTTTTGTTTTTTTGCCCTGTTGGCTTTGTTGATCACAGTCTGGACATAATTTAATAAAGCTCCTGCTTGACCGTAAGCACTTGTTTCTTTCTTTGAATGCTGGAAACATTGATTTGTGGTTCATTTTACATTGATCTTTGCTACATGTGTGATCAATGACTGCAATTTGTAACTGCATGCCAAATTGTAAAAACGCCTCTCGAGACCAGAATAAAGACGCTAGAAGGTTGCAAAGTATTCTTGATAGAAGGTGGTGGTGTTAGTTTATTAGTTTTGTAACTTTTATTTCTTTCTTACTTGATTCAGAGCAAGTATTATCAGATATTTTTCTCATCACTGTTAAAAATACATCCATCAACAATTATTTCTAGTTATGCTGTCAGGGATCAAGCAGCTGAGGTTAGGGTTAGAAAGGATCTACTTATTTTTGGCTTTATCCAGCAAATGAGAACCCCAAAACAATCTATTGAGGTCACTACCTTGGAATCTCTGGTTTCTATTTCTACTGAAAGAGAACATTAGATTGGCTTTGGTCTTTTATTTTAGCCTTGAAATAAGTCTCGTAATTCATATGTAGATGGTAATCCTATTATTTCAGTGCCATTTAACATTTTGCAATACCACGCTTATCCCGAAAACAATGTCCACAATTCATGAAAGTATGAACCGTTGAAGATTAGATCAACTACAGACCTTTCTCTCTCGCGTGGGAGAATTGATGATTAATGAATGTAGAAAAATCCAAACCTTATAATCCTTGAAGCTTATCCTCCAGGTTGCACCGCTAACTTTGTTTTTGTATTCTTGATTTTCGAGAAGTTATTCCATACTTTTGAAACAATGCCTCATCGTTCTTAGTAGCCACACATTTATGTGGGGTCCCACCATAAATGCAGAGCTCAAGTGATTGTGTGATTTTTAAAGTGTTGGGCATTTCCCTCATAGTATATAAAAAGTTTTCCTGATTGTGATTCCAGTATGCCCACATGGTTTTATTTATAATTCCTCTGTTTCCTTCAGGCAAAAACAAAAAAGAAAGAGTCTATTTCTATCTATAAAAAGCCTAACTTCTGCGTTTCCATCAGTATCATTCTCTCCAAGTCCACTCTAAAACTTGTGTCTTTGAGATGGCTTCAAAGGCCCTAACATCAACTGCGCTCCTCCTTTGCCTCAACCTCCTCTTATTCACTCTGGTCAGTTCTACTCCCGTCCCATGCCCCCCACCGCCACCTAAAAGTCCCAAGCACCACCACCCACCTCCTGCTAAGGCCAGTTGCCCTAAGGACACCCTGAAGTTGGGTGTATGCGCAAGGTTGTTGAATGATTTGGTGCACATTGTTGTGGGAACCCCACCAAAGAGTCCTTGCTGCACTCTAATTGAGGGACTTGCTGACCTTGAAGCCGCACTTTGCCTTTGCACTGCCATTAAAGCCAATGTCTTGGGAATAGTTCTCAATATTCCTGTTTCGCTAAGCTTGCTGCTGAATTACTGTGGAAAGGAGGTCCCAACTGGATTCCAATGTGCTTAAACTCGATGTATTAATTTCTCACACCATCTGTTCCTTATAAACTTCGTCGATGTTTTATTGATCTCGGTGTGTGGGTATTACTATTGATTGTTTGGTCAATTCAGTTCTGTCGTGTCTTTAATGTTTTATTCATATATTTGTTTCCTCTCTATTGCATTGAGGATTGAAGGATTCTTGCCTTCTTTTCGATCTATTGTATCCTTCTCCATTATCTTCACCAAGATTACCAAAATTTGCTATAATACAGTTTTGAATTTCATGGTCAGTGATGCTTAGTTTCATGCTAGAGCATAGTTGTCAAATAGAGAATCGAATCGTGAATCAAAATTATCTTTTCTCGAATCGTGAATCGTAAAGATTCAGTTATAATTTTTTAAAATACATCAAAAAATATATCTAAAATAATTAAATATTAAAGATACATTATAAATATGAAAAAGTTTAGTCATAAATTAATAAAGAACTTCTTTTGAATGATGAGCCTATAGTGTAATAGGTAAAACGCTTGCATCTAGAGCAAGAGATGTGGGTCTGAGTTTTATCGTGGTTTGTAATCGTATATTGCATTATGTTATGATTTATAACAATTCGTTGACACATTTTTAGATTTGGGAGTATCCAATCCAAAATCAATTGGTAATGGGTGGAGAAATCTCTAAATTATAAGAATTAAACTTGAATGGCTTAAAAAAGTGACGTGGGATGCCTCCCTCACACGTGTCACTCAGTTACATGTGAAGATGATATAAAAATGAATGAAATGAATGAAATAGACGCTGGGTAAAAATTTAACTCGCAAAACCACTTCACACAACTTTCTCGCAAAACCACTTCACACAACTTTGATACTAATTATACCATGTTGGAATTTGTAGCCATCAATTCTAAAACCAATGACTATTTGGCAGAGAGACGTCTAGAATATATAAATAAGGTTGTGTGGTTTAGAAAAATGATGTGAGAAAAGTTTCTATAATGTAAAATTATAAGTTAGAAGAAATAAGAATCGAGACTTTCTTGGTATTGAATCGATTCTTTAATTTATTAAACTGAATTGTATCGAATCGTGTTATACGTATTGTGAATTGTACTATTCTTGCTTTCGTCGATTCACTCCACTGATACAAATCGATTGTTAGATGTATCGAACCGGATTGCTAGATGTATCGAATCGAATTGTACAATACGTATAGTGAATTGTACGATTTTAATAACAGAGTGTTAGAGCCACATATGTAGACTAATCATTACCGACCACTTAAGTCGGTTTTAGCTAATATTTTGACCTTGACATAATTTTTGGGGAATCAGTCTTATTTGGTAAATTGACATGTTCGCAGTGCCATCAGATACATGGAACAGGAAGAGGAAAGCCCATAGACAGGCGATACAGAATCACAGCCAAATGGTACTAAACTTTAGCTTGGATCGATAAACCATGTCCTTTGGTAACTATCTAGGATAAAAAAGGAGGAATTAATGCAAATGACCATTAACTCCATTAGGTTTGTTCTGATCATACTAGTATGTATGGCGACTTTTATAATCCTTTTGGTAGCATCTGTTTCCCTAGGCATAAAAAGACTGGATTACATTCATGAACTACTGGGAGAAAGAGGAAAAAAAAAGAAAAAAGAAAAAGAAAACTTGTTATGAACAATGCATTAACCATTGACTTGTTGAAAAATGTGGGAAAAATGCGGGTCATATGAGATGTTGTTAGTAAGGTTTTCCTGGTTACGGGTTGAACATTGGTTGCCCCCTCGGAGGCTGCTGAGGCCGTCTCATCTGGCCACTGTAGTCATCAAATTGGTCATGTGACATGCTCGGGCTGTCCGGCGTTCCGAGTCTGTCCCCGACCATCCCCATCCCAACGTATTGCTGTACCACCAGCACCGACGCAGTGGCTGCAAAATCTGATGATGCCAGCAGATCTCCTATTGCACCCAGTTCTGGGCACTCGCTCCAATCTGTTAACCCCGCCGTGAGAGGTGATATCATGCCCTGTCCTCTACCAACTATGAAGAGGTCATGGGTTGGGTCAATCGCCCTTATTGCTGCTACAGTGTCCTCCCCATTGTTCACCACCTTCTCTGTGTAAATAATTGATTCATCATTTGCAGTTCTTGCCCTAAACTCATTTATATAATCCTCATCTAGTTGCTTCTCTCTGTCGCTGTCAGTCACCACGGTGAGTATCCTTGGGTCGTTGGGTTCACAACTGGGCTCTATCGTTGAATCAATTGCGTCATCTCCGGGAACAAACCTCATGGCGGTGAGATTAATTCTGGGATGCTGAGACATCCTCCATGCATACGATAATGCCTCTCTGTCGTCTGGACCGCCAAAGAACAAAACAGCAATGTGGTGGGACACCTGGTTAGCAGCTAAGCGGGTAGACCCATTTAGTCCTCTGTCTACGAGAATGCCCACCGAGCATGGAGCATTAGCCAATACATTTTGGTTTATGGCTCGGAAGGCGGGGTTTGTTGCTTCCATTCCTCCGTCAACTGTTTGTTGCTTGTGAAAAGGAATGATGATGAAGGCGACACGCTTGTCCTCGGCCACACCGCAAATATCTTCATGCATGGTGGAGTAGGGGGAGATTGCG
The DNA here is from genome assembly GCA_032270985.1 of Heliamphora pulchella. Classification (NCBI taxonomy): domain Eukaryota; kingdom Viridiplantae; phylum Streptophyta; class Magnoliopsida; order Ericales; family Sarraceniaceae; genus Heliamphora; species Heliamphora pulchella. The sequence continues at coordinate 2,527 of JAULJZ010097175.1, read as the reverse complement.
GTGAGGGGCTGAACGGAGACGCAACAGACGTGCTGCTCAAAATTCTCAAAAGCGTTGATGATGTGGTCGGACTGAGCTTGGGTGCGGTTCAGGGGGGGGCGGCTGCATTTTCGAGTGTTGTGGACGATGAGCATGGCGGAAGCGCGGCCAGTGAGTTCAACGAGGTGGAGAATGTATATACAAATCGGGGATTTCTTGGTGGGATGGGAGGCTTCGAGGAGGTTGATTATCGTTGGGACGTTTCGAGGGGTGTGGATGCACACTAAGACTCGCAACTCGGCGTCCGGTTTTGACCTCTGAATTGATCTCCGCTTGTAGGGCACAAACCTTCTCGCCGGCTTGTAAATTGAAGTCACAATTGGTGTGATGATCGCAGTCATAACCACAGCCACAATCACCATGATTGCAAATGACTTGTCATCCAGCACCTGCACAACATTTACACAAAAAGGGAAAACAAAAGTGGCAACTCTCTTGTGGGCGCATTCATGATGAGACTTTTTTCTAAATTTCTTTTGAAAAACTCTAACCACCCTAAATTGTGCGGTGAATAATGTGCAAGTAATATATAAGTATTTAAACAAAAAGTATTAATATCTGTAAAAATGGTAGACCTCACCTAGGGCCAAATGATGGATGTTAATTTAAGAAGGATGTTAATTTAAGAAGGTGAGTGGTTTTTACAATCTCTTAGGGAGCATATATTAGATTTTCAAAAAAAAAAAAAGAGTGGTGCTAAACTTTACTGTTTATTTTTTAACATAAAATTGAGTTGTTAAAATACTTAACAATATCTAATTAACTTTTTTTATTTTTTGGCATAAATGATTGAAATGGGGCCCACCTGAAACAGTACAATGAACTACACGCATATCATGGAAGTTGGATGTATCATTTTGAGCTTAAAATTGATCCAAATCTAATTTTTGATGGGTATATGGCATTTCCATAGCATTAATTAGTTGAAAGGATAAGAAGGAAGAGTGTACGTACCTTTTGGTCCTTTCCCACGTTAAGCACAATCATTTCAACAAGGCCTTTGGTATTCATGAGTAAACCAAGCGTGACTCCTTCATAAAAAGGCATCTGATAATAGAGGGCAACAAGCAGAGTCCCTGCTATTTTGCCAGCACAGGCAAGAACAATGACAAGAATCAAATACACCCATGTCAGAACCCCTGTGATTGCCATAACATTGGTCTTCAGTCCACTCATGGCGAAGAAGAGAGGAAGCAACAGCCCCGAAACAAAGTCCTCGAGCTTTTCTATGAGCGTGACACCAAGTGGCCCGTTTGGGATCACCAGACCAAACACAAATGCTCCAAACACAGAATGCGTGCCGATGGCATCCGTAATAAACCCGGCGATCATGACCCCGGTCAGAATGAGACATATGTAGAATTCGCTGATCGCTTCGCCTTCCGGGGTTCGCTTCACCATCCACGACACCATCGGCCGGACGATGAAAATGCAGAACACGACGAACGCGATGCTCGAGAGGATCACCCAGAGGGAAGCCAAGGTGGTCGACTTGTTTTCGGCCAAGGCAATGGCGAAAGCTAGGAGAATCCAGGCGCAAACGTCATTGATGATGGCGGACGACATGGCGATTCTGCCGATCTCCGAGCTGAGGAGTTTGAGCTCCGCTAGGATGCGGGCGAGGACCGGGAAGGCGGTCACGGAGAGGGCGACGCCGAGGAAGAGTATGAAAGTGCCTTGGTTCTCCCCGGAGGATTTTTGGTTCAGGACGAAGGAGAAGGAGATGCCGATGATGAAAGGCAGTACCATGCCGGCAATGGCAATGACCAGGGCTTTTTTTCCGGTGCGCCGGATTATGACGAGGTCCATTTCTACTCCAACCAGGAAGAGGAAGTAGAGGAGGCCGACGTTTGCCATTGTCTCCAGCACCATTACACTTCTTAGAGGGAACACGGTGCTTGCAAATTTTTCACTTTGCCCCAATACGGATGGACCTAATATCACACCACCCTGTGAGCAAACCATACACAACTTTTCAGCAATTATTCAAAATAGAGAGAGAGCATTGAATGGATAATGCTTGCATTTAAAGAAAATTATTCAATATTTCACGAAAAAGTAATTTACCCAGAAATCTTATTCAAAATTTTACACCAAATTGAAAATTTTGTGCCGTTTCAAATAAATCTGAACTATTGATTTTAATTTATAGAAAAGTTTATTTTTTTGGGTACGTAAAAAATTTACCACGAGGGAAGATTATTTTCGAAATACTGGATAATTACTTGAATTTGAACTTCTTTTATTGTGTCGGTTCAATGAGCATTCTCATATTAAAAATATGAAAATGTGAAAAATTACGAGGATTTCTGAGATAACACGAGGTTGGCGAAGGGGTTTCAAGATGAAAACAAGAAAGCGAGTGGTAATAACCACCAACGCCAATTGCAAGATGAAGAGAGGGAGGGAATAGTCTAGAGGATTGTCGCCCTGCCATATCCCATTGGTGGTTATCATCGTCGGCGCGTAACATACTATCAAGTTATCC
>JAULJZ010097164.1:0-12039 GCA_032270985.1 Heliamphora pulchella | reverse complement strand
ATGTTATTGCTAACGTAAAAGACAGATAAGCATGCTAACACATAGCCACGTAATATCATGTCATTACATCTCACATACTGAGGAAAATCGACAAGAAAGACTCATCCATCTGGATAACCTACTCAGATTTCTTGCTAGAAATCACGTCCGCGAAACGCGTCTCTAACATGGCTCCTAAGGTTGTTAATCCAAAAGCCCAAAGGCAAGACTAATCAATCCTAAGGTCCAACCTCCATACCCACGTATACACTACAAGCTATCATGCTATGTAAGAAAACTGTTGAACACATGCAATCAAGCACACATACATCCTTACAAGGTGATGTACCCTCTTTTCTATGGCTCATAGGTATTCAAACCTAGAGCTCTGATACCAAGTTGTCACGCCCCAAACATCCGGGTCACGTGAAAGCCTACCAAAATACCCATTTAAGGAAAATAGATTTCACTGTTGATAATAAAAATATACTACATTTGGATAAAATTTTCACAGTTTAACTCTCATAAACTAAAAACATACATTCTCATACATGAATAAGTATATCATCTCAAGGCGTACAAAACTAGCCTTCTGAATCAGGCATCACCAGTAAAAGTACATGTACAAAACAGGGAAAACTATAGCAAGTCTTCCATCACCTCTATAACTAGGTCAACTCATTAAGCTCACCTGAAAAGGTTTTATAGAAAATTCCCACACCGTGAGCCGAAGCCCAATAAAAAAGTAGACGGTAAAGCTGTAAAGTAGGTTATGCAATTATACACACACGGACTCAACCACAGGAGCCAAAAAGGTCTTTCTTCCAACATCACAAGTTTTCCGTCAGACTATCACGAGTCTCAAAAGGTTTTATCTCATAAAAACCCACGTTTTTCATCCTTCAAACTTTGCATATCATCCTAACGGTTATCATGCCACAGTTAAGGAAAAGTTGTAACTAAAACAGTAAGCTCTACTCAGGCCACTCAGCCAAGGAGAAAGATATAAATGTAGTCCTATGTACCGACTCTGCCACATCGACAAAGGTAACAACTATAGACTCTCGTCCATTACCCTCAACCCGTAGGTTTAGTAATGACAAGTTCTATACGGAGTTATAACAAGAACGCCATTAACGGAGGCAACCGACTTAGTTTATAGGGTCACACCCGAGGGCACTAAGTACCCACAGAACCACTTAGTTTACGGGATCACAACCCAAGGGCACTAAGCACCCACCAACCTCATTTACGGGGATTAACCCGAAGGCACGTAGGGACCTACTCTGCACATGTTTCTGGACTTACACCGAGAAGCAATGGAAGCCCAAATCAATACACACACTGTCACGGTACATCTAAGGAGAACATTTCCAAACCCACCGTAGCTCAACTACGAAAATCAGCAAAATGATTTATACATCACATGCATAAAAGAGATCCAATCCATCAACATGGAGATTTAAAACCATTTCCAACAAAACATTTAAAAGGTGAGACTCAATCCCGCAGGTTAGCTCCAAACCTCCAAAATCACGTTTTTCACCCAATTTCACAAATCACCGTTTTGAAATCTCCTTTTGAAAACTATGGATACCAGGTACCTGAAACATGCATACAATCGAGAAAAGGCGTAAAAACCCTACTTTTACCCAAAAATCACGGTTACACATGAAAATCACATTTGATGTAATTTTTACCCGGTGAAAACACGTATAATTACATAAAACACCCTTATACAGTAGTAGGATCTAGAATCCTACCTCAGAGAGTCAAGAACTCAACGTCTCAAAACTGAACGGTGACAGAACGAGAATTCGATCGGATGGATACGAAGCTCTCGGCCTCGATAACAAGGATCCATGAAGGAATCGACAACAAACCAAGCCCTGAGCCCTCAAAGCTAGAGAGAAGGCAAAGAAAAGGGGTTTCTTAGATGTTAAGAATGAGAATATCAAAATATCTCAGCCCCATGGAACCTTTATAAGCGTGGCAATTTCCTTTTGTTCAGTCGACCGAACTCCCCAGTTCAGTCGACCGAACTCAGAAAAATTGGTTCAGTCGACCGAACCCACCCCTCCAGTTGACCGAACCATAGGGCAAAGGCATACTGGAATTTACTGCTGTGTTTCAAGCCAAAAACCAACCCAACCAACCTAAATAAGGTCTGGGAAAGCATAAAACACATTTACACATGCTTTTCTACAACTTTAAAGCATAAACTATGCATCGATGCCATCATATACTGGAATAAAAGCGTCACATATATAGACAACTCAAAATTACAAGATTCAGGGTCTCACACTGTAGAAGGTAAAGAAGTTCCTATGCTAGAAGAAGAAATGAATGAAAACGATATGAAGCAACTTCAAATAAACTCTAGTGTTATGAATGTATTGCATTGTGCTTTAGATGCTAACGAGTACAATCGAGTAATGACATGTAAAAGTGCAAAAGAAATATGAAAAAAATTAGAAATAACTTATGAAGGCACACAAGATGTTAAAGACTCTAGGATTGATAGACTAATTAGTAAATATGAAAGTTTTAAGATGAATGATGATGAAACTATATCTAGCATGTACACTCGCTTTACTCATATTATTAATGCACTTGAAAAAACATACCAATCTTATGAGCTTTTAAGGAAAGTACTCAAAGCCTTGCCACCTATATGAGAAGTTAAGGCTACAGCCATATCCGAGGCAAGAAATCTAAGGGTGATGACCTTGGATGAACTAATTGGCTCACTGTTAACATACGAGCTCAAGATAAATGAAAGAGTCAACGAACAAAGTAAGGTCAAAAAGTCCATTGCCCTTAAGGCTTCAAAAGAATGCTCCAATGATGATGGCGAGAAAGTCAATGATGATGACATGGCCCTCATCAAAAGAAGATTTGGAAAATTCCTCAAATGAGACAAAAGGCTTTCAAGAAGATTTTGAGGTACAAAATTTGACAAAGGAGACTCAAGCAAACAAGATCTCAAGAAAGAACCACTCACTTGCTACAATTGCAACAAGACTGGGCACATTAGGTCGGAATGTCTTTTATTTAAAAAAGACTCAAAGAAGAAAAAGAAAGCTATGAAAGCAACCACGTGGGATGACTCAAATTCAAACGAGTCAAGCACTAGTTCAAGTGATGAAGAAATGGCCAACTTCTGTTTGATGGCCAGTATAGACGAAGAGGTAAGCTCCCATTCAAATTCTTGCAATGAATTTAGTTCCTCTTACTCTATGCCGTCATATGATGAATTTAAAAATGAAATATTTAACTTACATAAAAATATTTTGAAATTGGAAAAGAAAAATGTAAAATTGAAAAATGAAAATAAAATTTTCTCTAAAGAAATTGAGAAATTAAAACTTTTAAATGAAAATGCAAAAAATGAAAAAGAAAATATTTCTAAAGAGCATGGTTTACAAATTGAATCGTTGGAAAAAGAAAAACTTATCTTAAATGTTAAATTTGATAAATTAACAAAAATTTCTGAAAATGAGATTTCAAATTTAAAAAAAAAAAATGATAGGTTAATAAAAGAACTCATGAACTTAAAGGGTAAAAACATTGAAAATGATATATCTTGTGAACTAAAAAGAAAAATAAAAAATTATTCAAAAATCATCTATAAATTTACAAATGGAAAAGAAAATTTTGAAAAACTTTTAGGAGCACAAAGAAGATCATTGAATAAAGAAAGAATAGATTATAATGGAGAAGTAAAACTCAAATATAAAAATTATTTTGTAAAAGAATCAAAGAACTTCTCAAACTCATATTCAAGAAATATCTATGAAAATGTAACCTGTTTTCAATGCAAGAACAAAGGCCACATTAAATTTGACTGATCACTAAAAAGAAATAATGGTGTTTTAAAAATGGTTTGGAGAGTTAAACACACTAATACTATAGGACCCAAAAAGATTTAGGTACCAAAGAAAATCACTTAAATAGTTTTGTAGGTATGCTTGAGATCCTCATCATCAAAAGAAAGATGATATTTGGATAGTGGATACTCAAGACATATGACGGGCGACAAGTCAAAATTCTTAAGCTTAACACCTAAGGATGGAGGTTATGTTACCTTTGGAGACAACGGTAATGGTAAAATTATTGGTATAGGTAAGGTCGGCAAGGATTCTTCTCTATCTATTGATAATGTACTCCTTTTTTATGGTCTCAAACATAATCTCCTTAGTATTAGTCAACTATGTGATAAAGATTATAATGTACAATTTTTGCATGACATATGTGTTGTTGAAAACAAAGAAAGTAATAAAGTTTTATTTGTTGCAAAAAGATTTTAAAATGTTTACACTATCGATTTTGAAAATCTAAATTCTCAAAATGTTAAATGTTTTTCTGTTGTGAATGAAACTAGTTGGTTATGGCATAGGAGGCTAAGTCATGCTAGCATGGATCTCTTACCCAAACTTGTCAAGAATGATTTGGTCAAAGGTTTGCCTAAGACTAAATTCATCAAAGACAAAGTTTGTGATACTTGCCAATTTGGTAAGCAGGCCAAAATAAGTTTTAAAAAGAAACAAAAAATTTCTACAAATAGACCACTACAATTACTTCATCTTGATTTATTTGGCCTTATGAAACCCCAAAGCCTTGGAGAAAAAGTATACTGCTTTGTTATTGTTGATGATTTTTCACGATATACATGGGTTTTATTTCTTGCATCAAAAGATGAAGTATGTCATGCGCTGGCTAAACTTTGTAAGAAAATTCAAAATGAAAAGAGCTATTCTACTTTACACATTCGTAGTGATAGAGGAGGAGAGTTTAAAAATAAAGATGTTGAAAATTTTTGTGACAAAAATAGAATTTCTCATAATTTGTTTGCACCTCGAACTCCTCAACAAAATAGGGTTGTTCAGAGGAAAAATAGATCTTTACAAAAAATGGCACGAACAATGCCTAATGAACACAAAATTCCTAAATATTTTTGGGCCGAGGCAGTAAATACTACTTTATATGTAATGAACCGAGTTTTTATAAGATATCATTTAAACAAAACTTCTTATGAACTATGGAATGGTAGAAAGCCCAACATCTCTTAATTTCATGTCTTTGGATGTAAATGCTTTATTTTAAATGATATAAACGAATTGGAAAATTTTGAATCAAAATCTGATGAAGGAATATTTCTTGGGTATGCTACAAATAGGAAAGCTTATAGAGTATATAATAAAAGAATTATGACATTGGTTGAGTCCATTCATATAACCTTTGATGAGGCTAATTCTTTTTCTTCTAAGATTCCAGTTGATGATGATTTATATATTAATAAAGGAATGGAAGAAATGCAAATCAAGGAAAACAAAAGCATCGAGGTTGATGAGCAAAATGAACATAAAGACTTACCAAAAGAATGGAAGACAGTGAATGATCACCCTATGGATCAAATCATAGGTGAACTTTCACGAGGGATAAGTACTCGATCTTCATTGAAAAATATTTGTGATCATGTTGCATTTCTCTCACAAGAAGAACCTAAAAATATAAATGATGCATTGAAAGATGAATCTTAGATAATAGCCATGCAAGAAGAACTAAACTAATTTAATAGAAATGAAGTTTGGAATTTAGTTCCTAAGCCTAAAGATAATACAATAATTAGACTTAAATGGGTATTTAGAAATAAAAAGGATGAAAATGGTATTGTTGTCCTAAATAAGGCTAGACTAGTTGCACAAAACTATAATCAAGAAGAAGGAATTGTCTTTGAAGAAACTTATGCACCTGTAGCTAGGATGGAATCCAATCGTATGTTATTAGTATATGTATCCAATATGAACTTTAAACTTTTTCAAATGGATGTAAAAAGTGCTTTCTTAAATGGTTTTATAAATGAAGAATTGTATGTTGAACAACCACCTAGTTTGAGGATTATAATTATCCAAACTATGTATTTAAACTAACAAAAGCATTGTATGGTTTAAAACAAACTCCTCGAGCTTGGTATGAAAGACTAACTAATTTTTTTATTAGAAAATGGATTTACAAGAGAAAAAATTAACACAACTTTATTCATCAAAATGAACAATGAAGACATGCTTATTGTGCAAATATACATAAATGAGATTATTTTTTATGCTATTAATGAAAAGTTGTGCAAGGAATTTTCTGTATGTATGCAGAATGAGTTTGAGATGAGCATAATGGGAGATGAGCTCACGTTCTTTCTTGGACTCCAAATCAAGTAAGCAAAGAATGGAACCTTCATCAACAAATCAAAATATGTACGTGAATTGCTCAAGCGTTTCAAAATGGAAGATGGAAAAGTTTTGGGAACTCCAATGAGTCTCTCAACTAAACTTGACAAAGATGAGCAAGGAAAACCGGTAGATACTAAGCTCTACCGATGTATAATTGATAGCTTACTTTATTTAACTGCAAGTAGACCTGACATAATATTTAGTCTATGTATGTGTGCACGATATCAAGTATGTCTTAAAGAATCACACTTAATTACTGTAAAAAGAATATTAAGATACTTAATTGACACCATAGATATAGGCTTATGGTATCTTAAATTTACTTCTTTTAAAATGATTAGTTATTCTGATGCGTACTTTGCTGGTTGCACAATTGACCGCAAAAGCACTAGTGGCACATGTCATTTCTTCGAAAAATCACTTATTTCTTGGTTTTCAAAGAAACAAAATTCTGTAGCCTCATCTACCGCTGAAGCCAAATATGTGGCTGCGTGTAGTTGTTGTGCACAAATTTTATATATGAAACAACAACTTCATGACATTAAATACGATGTTGTGCGGATTAGATGTGATAATACAAGTGCGATAAATATCTCTAAAAATCTAATTTTACATTCACGAACAAAACACATTAAAATAAGACATCACTTTCTTCGAGATCATGCACAAAAATGTGATATCTTCTTAGAATTTGTGAGCACTAGTAAACAATGGGCGGACATTTTTATAAAACCACTTAATGAGGATCGATTTATTATACTTAGACGAGAATTGGGCCTAATGTATGTTCGTGAGATTGTGTAATCTTAATTAAAGAAGAATTTTAAAGTAAATTGAACCTTTTCATCTCAGGCACTGCTGGAAATCAAAAACTCTGAAAACACTTTGGCCAGTCGACTGAACCATTTTTAATCAGTCCAGTCGATTGAACATACCCCTCCAGTCGACTAAACCTTCGGGGTTTTTAAAACCTAGGGAAGCCGAACAGCTTTTCTGTTCTATTTTTTGTTTTCCACCTCTCGGCTTCTCTCTCCTAGGGCACCTTGTTTTGACTTGAGAAAGGTTCTCCCTCATATCACACTCTCCCACAACCATTCTCTACCCAAGGATGATGGTGATGACGATGACGCCGAGGCTACTTCTAACTCCACTTCTTTTTGATAATTCCAAAAGGGGGAGAAACAAGTGTGCAAAAAGGAAAGCATCTTTATTTGAATCTTTATCGTCTTAATTATCTTTTGGAGAGCATTATTTTGAAAGCATTATTTTGGATCATGTACTTATGCTACTCTTATACTCTTAGTTTTTTAATATTATTTATCTTATGGTTGTGCTTGGATCTTATTATGCTTGGATATTATTTATGGATGATTGGATATTGATATTATGTTTATAAATGGTTATATTTAATTATGTTTATCATATGATTGATATTGGATATTTGAATGGATATATGTATGTTACTAATTCAATCTTATATTCAAATGAATGATTGGAAAAGGCTTAACATTTGAAAAGATCCTTCAAAATGGGAAAATATTTTATGGAACAAGTCGTTTAAATGAAATGAAATTCAATATCTTCACAATTTATGCACATTGTCAGGATGAGTTATTCAACTCTCAAAGATCATTATTTCATGCTTATTGATAGGAGGAGCTTTATTTAAGCTTTCCTATATTATTTTGCTTTGTGTTTGTCATCATCAAAAATGAAAAAATTATTGGCCTAACAAGGTTTCAATGACCGATTTTGATGATAACAAACCTAAATATCTAATTGTGCATCTTGAGATTGTTAACAGAAAATATATGTTTAGCACTATCTAAGATACAAAGTGGAAGTCATGAAGAAAAATTTCAAATTATATTCTTTGGCGACAAGTTTTTGGAACAAATGCAAGAGTTTAGATATTGAATGATTGAAGAACAAATTTTAAATTTTATTTTTAGGACCTACGTACATTCACTAAACTTATGGATATTTCTTTTGAAGCTCATAGGATTTCTAAAAGTCTTAAAAATATTTTTTCAAAACAGAAAGTGATCAAAATATTTTGAAAAGACAAAAATCTAGAATTTTGAATGCCTAGTTGACTAATGGTTTGCCCCCAGTCGACTGATTGAACTGGTCAAAAATAGATTTTCAGATCTAAACAGGTCAGTCAACTGACCCTTGAGGTCCAGTCGACAGAACTTGTTTATCCAGTCGACTGAACAAGCTAAAATTTGATTTTTTGCTGAAAATGTCAAGTTTGACATTACCCAATTTAGTCCAATGGCTAGTCTGATTTTGAGGCCTATAAATAGAGCCCATGAGCTCTTGTTTTATTCATCTAAAGCCTCTCAATCATTCTCTCTTATTCTTACTTCATTGTGCTTCAAAATTCTTGATTTTTAAATCAATTTTTGAGAGAAGATCATTAGATTTCTTATTGAGCTTGATTGTTATATTTCATTGAGAAGTGAGTTAGAGCTTTCATTTTTTGTACTCATTTGCTCATCATAGGAGCATTTTCTTGTGAACTTTCTTGTCATTTCATTGTATTTGAGAAAAGACGTTTATCAAAAGAGGCTAATCCGCCTACAAGGATTGAATTGCTTGAGAAAGGTACATTCTCAAGAGAGGCTACTCCGCCTAGATTAAGGAGAGAAGTTGCTCCGCCTATTGAAGGAGAGGTAGTATGAAATTCTCATAGCAGTTAGCTTGAGGTAAGGACGTAGGCCATTGCGCCGAACCTTGTAAAAATCGTGGTGTCATTCTTCTAGCTTGTTCATATCTTTTATTTACTTTATTATACTGTTGCTTATCATTGCATCATATATATTTGCACTTAAATTATTCATTTTTAAATCATTACTCGTATCCTTTAATTTTTAAAGCTAGAGAGTTTTTTTTTCTTTCCAAGAAATATTATCAATTAAAATATTCTTGTATTTTAATCAAGAAGCCATCTTTGAAAAGTAAACATGCAAATTAAACTTGAAAGCTGTACTTAAATTATTAAAACAAGAAAAGTGTTGAATCTAGTTAACAAAAAGTTTTTAAATATTGTGAAATTAAAATCTACACTTGTATTTAAATCTTCTAACAAAAGTTTTTATTAAAATATATTTTTCTTCAAACAAGAAGCTACAATTAAACTTTACTAGTGAATTAAAAATATCTTGTTTATAAGAGAATTGATAGTTATATTTAAAAATTTCTAATACTTGAACAAGAAATTTTTTAAATAATCCAATTCACCACCCCTCTTGGGATTACATACTTACTATCACAAAGCATAGCATACATGAGGCTTTTTACTGCGGAAACATAAGGAACTGCCTTCATCTTCTCTACCTCATCAGGTGTCTTATGACACTGATCCTTAGATAAAGTGATTCCATACCTGAAAGGAGAAACCATTTCTTGGAATCCTGCATGTTAAAATGAGCAAGGATATCATCGATATATTTTGCTTGTGATAAGCCCAACATCCTTTGTTTTCGATCCCGCACAAGCTTGATCCCAATGATGTGACTGGCTTCTCCAAAATCCTTCATATTGAACTGCCTAGATAACCATACTTTAACTGTAGATAATGCCCTCACATCATTTTCGATGAGCAAGATATTGTCTACATAAGTACTAGGAACATCACCACGCTTTAGTCACGCTTCTTGTACACACAGGACTCATCCGGACTTTGATCAAAATCATAAGACTTTAATGCCTGTTTAAGTCCATAAATATATCTCTTAATCTTGCACAACATGTGCTCCTACCTGTTGAAATGAATCCGTTGGTTGTATAATATAGATACACTCATTAAGACTTCTATTATGAAAAGCTGTCTTAACATCCATTTGTCAGATTTCGTAATCAAAATGTGCGGCAATGGATAAGAGAATCTGGATAGACTTAAGCATGTTTACCAGCAAAAAGGTTTTCTCATAGTCGATCCCTTCTTTCTGAGTGAACCCTTCAGCAACAAGCCTAACTTTGAAGGTTTCAACGTTCCCGTCTACTCCTCTCGTCTTCTTGTAGTTCCATTTGCATTCAATAGGTTTTATCCCTTCGGGTGGTTCTATAAGTTCTCAAACCTAATTGGAATATATAAATTCCATCTTTAAATTTATAGCTATTTGTCAAAAATTTGCATCTTTGTCTTGTAGTACTTCATTGTAGTTATAGGGCTCGGTATTCAGTTCTATTGGGATCTTATCATACGAATCTCCCAAGAACATATACCAATCAGGTTGATAAACAACTCTCCCACTACAGCGAGGCACTACTTGTGTTTGTGTACTAGTAGTAATAGGCTGTACAGAATCTGAACCCTGTGCATTAGCACCATATTCTTGATTTGCACCTGTCCCAATAATCCTCTCACTACGACGAGGTAATAGAATATCAGTGACTTGTGGTTTCTCTTCCGTTCTACTAGTATTTCCTCTTAGTTCTTCCAGAATAATTTTTCTATTGGGCTTGTGATCCATAATATAATCATCTTCCAATAATCGGGCATTGGTGCTAACAATAACCTTCTGATCCTTAAAATTATAAAATAGACCACCGTTCGTTCCCTTAGGGTACACCACAAAGAAATAGACTTCTGTCCTTAGTTCCAACTTACCTACGTTCTCTTTCAGTACATGTACTGGACACCCCCAAATTCGAATGTGTTTCAGACTAGGCTTACACCTGGTCCACAATTCTATAGGAGTAGAATGTACTAACTTAGAAGGTACCAAGTTTAGAATGTAAGCTGCTGTCTCTAAAGCTAGTCCCCAAAACGAATTGGGTAAACCTGATTAACTAATCATGGACCTTTCCATCTTCATAAGAGTTATATTCCTTCTTTCTGCCACACCATTCTGCTGTGGAGTGCTAGGTGCAGTCAATTGGGATGTAATTCCCTCTGATGAAAGGTAGTCTTTAAACTCTCCATAGAGGTATTTTCCATCACGGTCAGATCGTGGTGATTTGATACTTTTCCCTAGAATCTTCTCCACCTCCGCCTTGAATTCTTTGAATTTATCAAAGAATTCAGACTTATGGTGCATCAGATAAATATATTCATACCTTGAGTAGTCATCAATGAAACTGATGAAATACTCAAAGCCACCTCTAGCCCGAATTGTCATAGGACCACACACATTAGAATGACCCAGCTCTAACGGTTCTTTAGCTCTATAGCTTTTGGCCAAAAAAGGCCTCTTGGCCATCTTACCCTCTAAGCAAGATTCACAGACTGAAAGTGCCTCCACTTCCAATGAACTCAAAGGTCCATCTGCTACAAGTCTGTTAATTCTTTTTAGATTAATATGACCGAAGCGTAAGTGCGCCAAAGAAATGTTTGGTTCATTAAATAAGAAAACTTTCGCTTATATGGAAAAATAGATGTGTTATTCATTTCAGTTAGTTGCAGTGTAGGAGAGATAGGAGATATAACATGTAGATTATCTACCAATGTACCAGAATAAGTAAAATATTTATTTTTCTTCACAACGACAAAGTCACCAAAATGAACAGAATATTTGTCCATTATTAAACTCGAGATGAAATTAAATTTCTTCTAATCGAAGGTACACAAAGACAATCTTTTAGAAGTAGTATCCTATCTCTACTAAAATTGAGAGTGTCATCTCCCACTAAAACTACTGTCACCCTTGTATTATTGCCCATATGCAAGTAGATTTTCCCATCACTGAGCTACCTAATTTCCTGGAACCCCTGTAAAGAGTTGCAGGCATGATTAGTGGCTCCCGTATCTACACACTAGGTACCAGTAGATAACACCGCTAAACATGTTTCAACAACCAGTGAATAGAAATTACCTTGTTTG
>JAULJZ010097153.1:0-12040 GCA_032270985.1 Heliamphora pulchella | reverse complement strand
CGATTGTGAGCCTACCTGTATAATCTGTCAGAACCTTTGACCCAATCTTCCGTGCAGCACGCACCAAGTCAAATACTAGACAGAGTATACAGACTATGCATTCATACTTCACAAATATAAATATGAAACCATAAATGCAAAACTATCTCAAAATATTTCTCATTAATATGCTAGGGATCCAGAATAAAATAAATAAAAAGGATGACTTTTCAGTATACATTCCCAACAAATAGTAGGGTCTGGAACAACTGTCCATTTTTATAGATCCAGAAATGGAGGGAACCCATAGAATCTGCCCAAGGTTTTGCACCAAAAACTTTTATCACGGCTGCCATCTTTTTTTCACGATCGTCACATTCATATCTCACGGCTATGATGTTCAAACGCTCAGGCCACAAACTTTTCTCCATGAAAGTTTAGGCCACCATACACAAAACCCACGGCCGCGAGTTCAAAACTCACGATCGCAACCTTTTTTATGCATAAATTTTGATAGCCCCTCCTTATTTTACCAGCATACCCCAATCGTCGTCGACGACTTATAAATAACTCGCAATAAGAAAAGGCAATTTATATAGTAGGGTTTCAACTCATGAATCATACATCATGCATAATAGGAGTCTAAGCATTTCAAAAATGATTTTCATAGTATAATAATCATAAGGCATCCATGATAATCAAAAGTGTGAACCAAATGGCACAAAGACCCAACCCATCATAAGTAAGGTAATGTGCGTATGTGTGTCATGGCACGCAGGCTAAAAGAAGAACCAAAGGCACGCAAGCCCCATCCATAGTATATGTGCAGTGTGTCGGGAAGAGTGTGCCAGTGTATATTAGAGCAGTGAATCAGTGAGCATCAAAATCAGTGTATCTGTGTACTGAGTCGGAGCAGTGTATCTCTGTGATACGACAAGATAGAGTATCTGAACGTATCATATGGGCATGCGGGCCCAAACAAGAATAGGCACCCAGGCCTGCATGAACAGTGAAGAAGAGAGAAAAAATGTCAATGGTAGAATAGCAACAAGTTAGTCACTCCCAATGGGTCCTCTTCCTCCGGACAACGTAGCCTCCTTAGGATGGCTCCCTGGATGATGACCCAGTCTTCTTCTCAGAACCAGTGGCAGTCTGCACAGTATTGGAAACTTGGGTCCTAGATAAGGAAACAGCAGCAGTAGAATTAGATGAAGGCACGATAGGAACAACGGGAGCGGCAGGCGGCGCATGGCCTCCACGAGTCCTCAGCCCCTTGCCTCGACCACGCTGGAAGGAAAAGGGATCACATTAGACAATGGCAGATATGTATGAAAGAAGAGTGCAAAAATGTAAATGTAAGTAAAAAAGAAGTAAGTACCATAGCATGGCCACCCCGAGGAGCAGTAGGCTCCGTACCCTGGGCTAGGAAAGCAACGTCTCAGCGACAAACCAATACCCTCAACCTAGAGATCAAGCGAAGGCACTAGTCGCACCACTCCCGGGGCATCTGTCAAGAGAAGAAACAGACAAATGCGGTCAGATATCAGAATCAGTGTAGACATGAGAATCATTGCAGTCAGATATAAGGGGCAGTATGGAAAGTAGAAGGAAAAATGTCATACGTGCTCTACAGTAGGGGAAGGAGAGTCTCTTGGGCCTCTGGCTCGAGGATCAGGATTTGGTGAAGATTTCCGTCTACAAAAGTGTCTACAGTCCATGGTAGCTCAGTGTGAATAGGACCCAGGGCAGCGGGAGGACCCTGCACAGCAACATAAGCACCTATAGCAAGCATGAGCCTTTCTCGAGTAAAGACTGTATAGCCATGATCCTCACCCTTGATTAGCATAGTAGCATCAATGCCCACCATGGCGCGGGTAATCTCAGCCGTGCGAAGGGTGTTAGTCTGACGCATCCTAACTGAAGGCGTCCTTGGAATACAAAAGTGATCATACCCCAAATACTGCCAAAACACACACTCACTGAGGTACCACTCTCTATAAAATGGCCCCTAACCAAGACGCCAGTCCGGGTAGCCTCTCGACTCTACATCAGGTCGACACCGGCTCACTCCTCCATGCCAACCCAGATATCCCAATGAACCTGAAAAGCAAGGAAACTTGTTAGCAAGAAATATGTACAAAAAATGAAGAAATGGGAACTAAGCATGAACACAAGGATGTACCTGGTCAAGAGTGTGAGTGTTCAAGAAGTGGCGGTCATCGTCCAAGTCCTTCCCACCGAACTTCGTACCCCGATAACATTTGACCCATCGGAGTGCATGGGGGATCACGAGCGGGTCATCGCAGGAATTCACTAGCTGGCGCATACCTAGGAACTCATAGGCCCAGAGCTGTAAAAGATTAAGAGAAGCATCAGTACAGTTGAAGCAGATCTGCTGGTATGAAAATGGAAAATGAAAAGTGGAGAAGACAAAGAAGACATACCTCCCAGATACGCCAGCACCCGCATACGCTCAGATCATAGGTCCAAGTGGCAACACTCATGTACCCATAAAGGGGTCTACAACCCGAGTCTGTAAGACCTGGATCTATGCTTGGCACTAAATCTAAATTCTGGCCTGATTGGCCATAGCAGTGTTGACCCCCTCGACTATCCGATGTAACTCTAAGATTGCTCTCATCATATCTACCATAGTAAGTTCTGGATCTGCCATCGGTAACCACAACTGATCTACACATCTAAGTCTTCCACTCAGAGATCGAGCCCAAGTGCGTATAGGTTCTTCTCTACTTGGAGCTAGTATCTCAGGTCTCTAAATTAAAAGGACTCATGCAAACTAAAGGACTCGTTAATTGGGTCTAAACTCAAAATAAACTCGTGCTCGGTGGCGAGACGGGAAAATAAAAACTAATCCTAATCAGGGTGCTAACTATACAAACAAAAGCATCCATAAAAAGAAAATCACATAATCTTAAAAGATTTATTAATCCTAAAAGAAAGGTTCTAAGAAGCTATATGCAGCATGAGAAGGCTGATAGGTCTGCACGCAATGTACCTTCTAAATAGAGTTAAGAATATACCTCCCAATGCCAGGAATGGTGCAAGGCATGGTCAAAAAAAAAACCAGTCCTTAGTGGAATCGCCAAAAAAACTGCGGGATGTTTGAGTGGAAGATGATGCACCAAATATCTATTATTTTTAGAAAAATGCTCTTTTTTATTTTTAAAATAGAAAAATCCAAGATATCCGAGCACATTTTTAGGAAAAATGGAGTCACCACTTGGTTTTTGAGAAAAACCAAGAAAAACAAAATAAGGCCACAGGTCTTTTGAAAGCGTAACAAGAGAAAAAGAGGAACTGTGGGATGTTTGAGTGGAGGACGGTGACCAGATATCTATTGTTTTTAGAAAAATGCTCTTTTTTATTTTTAAAACAAGAAAATTCAAGATATCCGAGCACATTTTTAGGAAAAATGGAGTCACCACTTGGTTTTTGAGAAAAACCAAGAAAAACAAAAGAAGGCCATAGGTCTTTTGAAAGCGTAACTAGAGAAAAAGAGGGTTCAGAGTGTAAGGTACCAAAAAGGAAGGTGTTAGGCATCTTTTTCGCCCAACCGTGAAATTAGCCTCTACTTTGTCAATATTGGTTCTTATTGTAAGCTTTTTAAAGGTAATATGTACAGAATAGGAGGTTAAAAAGAGTCCATACAAAAGCAAACTAAAAAGAAAAAATCTTAACTACAGTCCTAAGAGTCATACAACTTGATTATCATTTCTAGATATGCCACACGTATCGTTTGAGTAAAGCAAAGTGAAAAATATACGAAGAAATGCCAAAATGAAGCAAGAAATAGCCTAAGGGTCATGCAATAATATTCTTATTTCTGTCATGCTATATACAAACTGTATAGAATAAACAGAAAAGATTTAGACACTATTTTTAAGCTACTAGATGCACAAAAAACTCACGGCCAAAGGAACAAATGTTGCAGCCGCGACAAAATAAGTCACAAAATTCGCGGACATGACAAATATAGGGTTACCGCGAAAAACCAGGGTGCAAGATGTTACAGCCGTGATGACTAAAAGTTGTGGCTAAGGTGTTTTGAGGTCCAGAAGAATATTTAAGCATACAGGATCCAAAAGAAACCCAAAATAAATGAGGTACTCAGAGTAGAGACCATAGCCCACTTTATCAAGGCTAGGTCTACAATCCTTCACCTCCTACAATAACACATTTTTAGAAGCAGAACATACTAAACATTAAAACAGATGAAAAAACACCTCAAACATGGTTTTTATGTCACTGACCTCACCAAACATCATAGCCATAGCAAAGGAATGTGGTGGCTGTGACAAATACAGAGAAAAATATATGGCCGAGAGAAACTACATAGCGACCGTTGCTTTAGGTTCATCAAAACACTTGGTCGTGACATCAAAAGGTCGCGGCCATCATGTTTTTAAAACCACAGAGAACTTTTTGTGTCTAGTGTACTATTGAGTGCGAAAAACGAATCAAAATATACTTGTTTAATGCAAAATAGAGGGTTACAGATATACTATTTAATGAAGAAACTTCATATAGACATATTTTTGATTGAAATGAATGGCAAGATAACAAATAATCACTGGAAACCTTATCTACGACACCTTCAAGAGAGAGAAGATGAGGGTTTATAGAAATGTCATGGTTTTCTAAGGTTATCTCGTATGAATATTCGCCTCAAATGCCTCCTCGGATGTGAAAATCGAAAACAGCCAAGCCAAACGTGCTCCAAAGTCTCACCGGTGCAAGCAAAATCACGAACTAAGCTTGGGAATGTATAGTACGAATATTGGAATATCAGGTGGGGATTGGTTTTGGCAGTGCTTGGGCATCTAGGTTATTCTCTCTCTGTTTTATATGCAAAACGTCACCTATTTATAGGCAACGAGAAAACACGGACCCCCTCTGGAATGCGGCCACCGGTCCAAAAATGTGTCAAAGTGGCAGCCGCTACCTTTATGCTTTTGTGCAATGTTGGCCACTACCGTTATGGCAATGAAAAGGACATCCATGACTTTCAAAAGTCGCGGCTAGGTTTAGGATTTTAGGAAAGTGGCAGCTGTGAGAATTGTAGGTGGCGGCCTGCTCTAGGATCACAAAAAGGTGGCGGTAGCTGGAGTAAGGGCACGACCTGTTCTAGGGTTTTTGAAAAAGGTGGCAGCTGTGAGGTTATGAATGTTACGGTCTGGAAGTTTTGGGTGGTTTCATGGGTTTTGAATCGGATTCCTGATTTTACTTTTTTGAGAGTATCCTTGAGCACAATTTTTACATTTTCGTTATTGAGGAGCATTCGAGACGGGTGCCTAAGATTCGGCTTAGTTAAATTGGGGTGTCTACAGTTGATACGTTACCAAAGCAACCATGTCACCACAATCCCTAATGTTCATAACATTCATCATTTTGTTAACTTGTCTTAACCACCCTTCTGCTAAATGAGGCGTGGCATCTCCATTAAAGGTTGGAGATTGCTATCTACAAAATTCTAACAAAAGCTAAGCTCAGTCGTGTTGGATCCTCAATGGGTGGGGGTTTATATTTGTGGCGAGTATTCGTAAGACTTGAGCCAATTCTCCTAGCCCTGGATCATGGTTGTGGTTCTCGCGCAACGAAATAGGTGCAAAGTTGGTTGGTACATCGTGATGGTTTTCTCTTCCTCTTCCTCTTCCTTGAGGTCCCACCATTCTACAAAAGAGTTTATTTATTTATTTTCTTACACAGGTGGCCAAGGGATGGTTTCCACTTAATTAATTTACTCAATATTTTACTTTTGTTTTGGATTGTGAATGTCTTTATTCATGTAACAATACGCGGCTCATCCTAAGGTCAAGCGAAGAAAAAGAACTTGTTCAATCCATGTCGAATCAAGGTTTAAGATTTTAATACTATTAGTATAGGAGTGGTTTAACCATCTAAACGTAAATCTACGTTTGCAGAGGTGATGTTGAACTTATGCTTCTCCGAAGAATTTCTTCGTCCGACTTCCAATTAAAATCTCATAAGGCTTTAAATTCGACATCTAAGGAAGAACTATAAGCATATAATAAACTTATAATACCTTATATAAAACATTAAATATAGTTTTCAAATACATAGATAGAGGATATTTATCAGTACAACTAACACATAAATATTTCAAACATTCTTGTGTCTACCCATTTACTTAAGATCTCTAGGATGTCATAACTGAAGCTCTGATACCAAATTGTTACGCTCCAATTTTTGGAGACATCTTATGTTACAAAAAAAAAAAAAAGCTTTTCCTTAACTATTTATGAGAAAATAGCTCATATATATTTTTCAAATAACTATATCTATTTGAGTAGATGGTTTTAATAAAAGTAACTTCATCATTGCTACAAAAGGTGTCTTTAAAATATATTACAATCCAAGTCTTTCAAAAGAGTTCAACAAAATAAAAACTATAATTGAACTTCGAAGCGTAAAATTCTTCATACTTCAAATGGAGGTTCATCATTAGTTGCCAGCCATGGTTTCGCTTCTTCCTCTGGTACTGTTTCCTTATTGTATACTCTTTCACCTAGTAAAAGACGCCATGAGCTACGACGTTCGATAGGAAAGACCAAAACCCTACTATCTTACCCTTATCACACATAATCAAACAACACAAGTATGCATACACGATGATGAACAATTATAACAACTTAATTAAGTTCACAATAGTTCCAATATAAGTTCACAAAAGTTACTTTGATCATTGTTCAAGACAATAAGTTTCTTGGGTCTCACCAAGAGAACCCATCCTACATTTATCGCCACGTTTCTACAACTGGTACTCCCTCCATGGTACCATTACGTTTTCGACCACTATGTTCCCATACGTCTTGTTCTTGCATCATCACCCTTCTCGTTCAGTACTACATATACTCGGCTAAGTGTCGTGATGAGAGGTTTACCTTAAATCTCACTCTTGTCCATACTACCTGTTTGCGAATTGTAATTCCCACAGTTGTAGACAGGGCACGATTCAAGACATAGCATGGCTCATAACATGCATGAACCTTTTCTCAAAATTATAACACATCACCCACAACCCAAACCCATTATCAAAACCCAGTTCTTTGAAATAGATGTTCGTTCGAAGTCAACGTTGGTTCTCATACATTAACATGGCCAATTGAGATGTGTTCAACATAAAATAAATAACATTCTTTAATATACTCAACACGCTACAACGTCATGAGAAGACCTCATGCATGGAAACTTAAAGATAAAACACAAGTAGAATACCCATCAGTCGTCACTTATCTAATTAAACTCAAATTTCAAACTCATATGGTCCTACCTTAAAATACTTTTAAAATATCAAACCTCAGTCATTTGTCACGAAATTTGATGGGGTGGTAAATATACATGTTAGGAAGCTTCTTCATGAAGAAAGTTAAGCTGTGGGGAGCATCTAAGTAGGGGTTAAATTTTGTTGAACAGAAACTGTCAAAAAATGACACTATTTGGAAAAAATGACTTTTATAAAAAATTGTCTAGTCAAATCACTTAAAATAAATTTTAAATGAAAGATAACTAAAAAAATATAGCTCTAGACATAAAACTTGACCTGAGAAGAATTTTTTAGAATTTTATAAAAATTGGCAAAGTGGGCTATTTTTTATAACTTTTGCACAATACCATAAAAACTTTGTTTGGGGACGTTATACACCTTCCCATGTCCTACCAAAAATCACACATTCTAAAAACATCTTCATGGAGCTCCAGTAAAAACAATTTTTAAAGAAAGCACCGTTTAGTTTTTCTAGAAATTTGGATATGGCTTAAAAGTTACTTTTTTTGTTTTTCTTCGGTAAACTTGTCCCCTTTCTTTCTTAATTTAACTTACGGGTTCATACACTCCAACACCACATAAAAATAGAATGTTTCAGAGGTTTTAAGATGTATATAACATATTCATTCAAGTCATGACAGAATAACGAAAAATAACAAGCTCAACACAACTGATTTCTAATAGTTTTTGTATTCGATTCTTCTTTAAACCTTCTTGGTTCTAAGTTCGATTTTTGTTTTTAAAGTCTTATTAGTTTTTGTTAGAGAGGTGCTAGAAGAGAATATCAGAGAGGGTTGTAGAAGGTTCCTAGCTTGGAAAGTCTTTATCAAAGAAGCATGGACTTATCTTTAGCTCAAAAACTTCACTTTCTTCTTCTTCCTTCCTTCTTCGTTCTTCTTTCCTTCTTCTTCCCTTCTTCTTCTTTATGAAACTCTCTCTCTAATTCTCTCTAAGGGTAGCTGAGCCAAATGGATGGGAAGAGGGAAGAGAATGGGGTTTTTTTTTTATAGGTAAAGGCTTTGTTGAAATCTTCCATGAACATGTCACCTAGGGGCAAAGAATAGTGCTTGAATAGTGATAAGTGATGGACATAGGTGATTGGTTATTTGAATTGTTAGGGAAAGAGGTGCAAGTCTTGGAAGACGAGAATATAAATATATCTTCATATATAATTATATAGCTCAAAAAAGGATTTTAGGAGTAAAAGAGTGTATAAAAATATCTACAAAGATATTTTGATTCAAAAGAGATTATGTTAAGAAAATGGTTCATATATCCTCATATAACAACATTTGGCTCAAAAGAAGATATATGGAATTAAAAAGTACATATATTTACACAATACGAGATATATATACATATATAGCATACACCTCATAATTCTCCAAATACAACAATTCAAGCAACAAAGTATAAAGGTGACATGGCTCTTAACCACTATGTATGGCGGTGGGTGGCCACTTTATTCATATTTTCTTTTTTTTTTATTTAATACATATTTAGATATTCATGCACATGGGTAAATTTTATGGGTTAAAAGAATTAAAATTATCACACCCCGCACTCACAAGGTACTCAACCTCTGCAGTGGGACATGATTCCCACAACATCCTTGTGGACTCACGAAAACTAAACAAAATTTAGAGTAGTCAAGAATAAAAATATTCATGCAAAAATCGATTTTCAAAAGCATACTTCCATTCATAGATACTTAAAAACATGAGTTTGGAGAATACTCCATCCCGTACATCAAAACTACTAAAACTTTACTTCATTACATCATGTCTCACAAGATATATTACAAAATATCAAAAGATGTCATCTAGCTTCGAACTCAAGCCTAAAAGACATTTGACAGTGGTGACCAACTTCTAGGAATTCCTGTTATCTACAACCTTAAAGGTTACATAAGAGTGCACTTAGTATTAAGTTGAACAATGAGAGAACAATCACTTAGTTTAGGAAAACATCATTTAGAAATAGTTCATCATATTTTGAACAAGAAAGCAGTAACGCCACATTCACAAGTTATAAAATTCTGCCATCTTATAAACATAGGGTTTAATAACCACAACTTCATTAACTTTCAACTAGACCCAATAGTATTTAAGTAGTCGTCTATCTCATGACTGGGAGTTCCAACGGTACCATAACGTTAAATCTCAAAACACGAATTAGCACGTATCAGAAAGAGTACCACTCTTTTTTACGCACAAGTGGTATGTGCAAAACCCGAGACTCTGCTCATAATGCCTTTGATGGCTAATAACCCCTTTACTAGGCAACCCTCCTTTTAAGGAATATAAAAACTCATACCGGGTAACCTTCCCTAACGGGATATAAAAAACCCATACTGGGTATCCTCCCCTAACGGGATATAACAGGTTGGACACCCGCATAACTCGGCAATTTGGACAAACCAATAAATTATCATTCCTTATTCATCACATATACTTCCTCAAAAAGCATAGATAGCATAACTGAAATAGCATAGAATTTGAAAATAAACAACACATGCTATCATTCAAAACTCATTTTTTCACAACATAAACATGGAAGCATTTTGAAAAGATATAACACAAGTTCAATTGATCAAGATAATATCTAAGCACTTTCACTTTGTTTAAATGATACGTAAACACCTCCTCAAAAAGGATCCAAGATTCAAATCTCCAATGATAATATCTCAGTGCCTAACAGGTAATTAAAACATTACGTAAACGATGGGCACTATCTCCTATTATCAAACATTAAAGGAAAGGTTCGGATTTTTTGGATGGTTTTATAGTTGATAGCTCAAACCTTATTTTTTTGAGTCTTGGAACAAAAACTCATTATTTATGATGTTTTATTAGCCCTTGGAGTCAAACAAATACTTGTCAAGACTTGGACTCACTCATGGTAATCAAAACACTTTCTAAGCATTGGTTATCCTTATTAACCAAAAATTCAGAATCTGTTGGTCTCACCATAAAATACTTTTAACATAATTAGATTCATTTGTTTGCTACAAACATTTATAGGGTGATAGATATACACGTTAGGAATATTTTGCATGAAGAAAGCTAAGGTCAGATATGCTTCTAAATAGGAAAAAAAAATTTGTTGAACAGAATAGGTTCAAAAACTACTCTGTTTGGTAAAATCCAGTTTTAGAAAAAAACTATCTTGTCAAATTACTCCAAATAAACTTTAAATGAAAGCTAACTCAACAATACAGTTCTTAACATAAAGCTTGACCTTAAGGGATTTTTTTGTAATTTTCTAAAAATTAGCAAAGTGGACTATTTTTCTGCTCGTTTGGCGTCAAAGCATAAAAATTATGTTTCGGGTACTTAGATTTCTTTTTGGGTTCTACCAAAAATCACACATGCTAAAAATAGTCTCATGAAGTTGCAGTAAAAATAGGTTTTGAATAATACACTTTTAAGTTCACCAAAAAATTTGAGTATGCGAAGAAAGAGGGCTTTTTCTTAATATTTCTTCGGTGGACTTGTTCCTACTTTTGTTTAATTTATTTTTCGGGTCCATATATGATATTTAACATAAAAAATCAGTGTATTTCAGAGGTCTTAACATCCTCATATCATACTGGTCTTACTTATAGAAAAGAAAACAAAACACGAGTCGTTATTCCACCTCCACTAGGCTATCTTCTATTCGATTCTTTTTTAACATTCTTGTTTCTAACCTTGTTCTTAGATCTTTAAATATTATTAAATATTATAGAGAGGATTTAGAAGAGAAGGTTAAGGATGATTTTAGAGTACCTACCTCAAATACTTGATCAATGGAAGCTAGGACTTAAGCTTTAGCCCTCCTGGGATCAACCTTCTTTCTTTCCTTCCTTCTTCTTCTTCTTCTTCTTCTTCTTCTTCTTCTTCTTCTAGACTCACTCTCTCTCTAGAAACCCTCACCTTGACTAAAATGAACAAGGGGAAATGGTGGAGAATGGCCTTCTATTTATAGGCTCATAGAAGGACTTGATTTGTAATTTTCAAGGAGTTGTTTGGTAATTAATTTGAATAGGCTAGAGACTAATTCATAATTATAGCCTTGTAGGTTGATGTGTTATCAAGAGATGAAATGATAAAGAGTTGGGAAGATTTTAGCTGATTAAAACTCTTTCAGCTAAAAAGAAGCAGAAAAGTGTCCAAACTGTCCAAGAAGATAATTTGACACAAAAAATGATGAAAGTATATTGCTTACTTAATTCTCTAGAATTAAAATTTTATTTTAGAATTAATTTCGTACAATATAAATATATTAAAACTATCCAAAACTGCTTTATTTATACTAAAAAAATCCCAATGCGATATTAAAACGCATGTTCCCAATACAATCCTCAAAATATGACAAAAGTACAGAAGTTGTACTTTTTTGAGTTAGAATTTTATACTGAAAACTATATTTTTAGTATTTAATTTTATTTTAATAAAATTAATTTTTCATTTTATAAGAATCTTAATAAGTAATGTATGCAATATCATTTCTTTAATGTTTTTCATGAATATCCTTTATTCTGTACAGTATTTAATCTGGTGTATAGACTACGGTTTGCATACAAAAGATCAGATTTTAGGTTCTTGCAGAATATAAGTTATTTATTCACAGATTAGATAAAAATGGACATACCATTGGTACGATTGTAGCACAAGATTTTACTAGACCTGTCTTAGTTACGGAAAACAGATAATAGCGTCGTCTATTGTTCCGACTCTCTGTGCTAGTACACTTTGTGTGTATTGAACGGGA
>JAULJZ010097152.1:0-33557 GCA_032270985.1 Heliamphora pulchella | reverse complement strand
TCAGCGATGAGGGGTTAGTGGCGCTGGCAGGAGTCGACAGTGGTTTGTGACAGTGATACACGGTGGTGTCTGATGATGGTGTGTGCAACAGTGATGGTACGGTGGTGGTGTGCTCGTGAGAGGGAGATAGGGATACACACACACACACACACACACACACACACATATATATATATATATATATATATATACATAGAGAGAGAGATGAGAGAGAGAGAGTTGGAAGAAAGAGTCCGGTGGTCGCCAGAGTTGGGATAGCGTTGGCGAGGTGGTATTGCGGCGCCAGTAGTGGCGATGGCAACGGCTTGGTGGGGCTACGGTGGTGGCGTGGGTGGTGCGACTGTGTTGCGTTTCCTTAAGGAGAGAGAGAGAGAGAGAGAGAGAAAAAGAGAGTGATTTTGAGGGTGGTTTTGGGCATGGTTTGGAGAGCAGTGGTTTTCAGGGGTGATTTTGGGGTGGTTTCCATTAAGTGTAACTAAAATCTTAACACCTGAGCTAATTTGATGTAAAAATTAAACCTGAAAGAGAAGTTAGTGATATTTTCAAAACATATAAAAAAATTTCTATTTTTGTTAAAAATTAGATGAAAAGTCAGTGTAATTTACCCATTATATTAAACTCTACTAAAGTTAATTGAAAATACAACTCTAAAATGATACTGACTTCTCCGATCAATATTCTCAAAAAAAACGCTGTTAACGAAAAATTATCTTTTACAATTTTACACTTATCTTTACAAATAACAAATTCACAATTCTCTTGATTTCATACCCAAATTCCTAAAAAAGAGAGAAGATTTTCCAATTAAATAAATAATAAACCCATCTCATAAACCTCATAAACCTATCAACCACCGCCACTGCCGCCGTGCTCCTCTTCTTCTCCTCACCGCCACCATCCCACCGCCGCCGTGCTCCTCTTCCTGTCCTCACCGCCACCATCCCACCGCCCACGACCTCCGTCCTGATCCTTGGCCTTAATTCCTTGCTGACCATCAATTCCGCCTTAACCCACAAGCCACAAACGACTCCTTCGTCGCCCTCCCCTCTTTCCTCAAGAAATCCCCCTTCCTCTCACACTCCCCATCTTCCATCTCCTCCCTCCTCTCTCTTCAACTCTCTGTTCCGGTCACTGTTAAACTCGTCGGCTTCTCTTTTCCCTCCTCTGCCACCTCTCTCATCCACTCCTTCCTCTCCGCAGTCGTCTCCTCCGACCACTTCCACATCATTACCCCTTTCTCTCACCACAACTGCCACCGCCTCGCCCTCACCTACTCCTGCCGCCTCAGTGTCTCTCTCTCCTCTTTCCTCTCCCCCCTCCTCTTTGACGCCCTCAGATCTGAACTCTCTAAGACGACGACGTCCCTTCGTTCCTCTCTCCTCTATGTTCCCTGCTCTTTAATCGACCAAGTCATCAAACAAGACTTTGAAAAAAGAAGCCCGTGGAAGGGGGTTTATGGCGAATTTCGCTTATTAGTTTATTATAAATTATAAATTTTTTATTTTTAATATATTTTTTTATTATTTAATTAAAATATTATACTTGTTAAATTTTTTTCATTGAAATGAATTAAAATTTTTTTTTTATTCAAAATACAAAAAAATTTTAAAAAAAAATAAATAAATTAATAAATCAAATTCTATATTATTTAAGTTATAATAAGTAAAAATAAGTACAATATTTGCCCAATAGGTCATCTATATATTTGCTCAATTTGGGTCTCCAATCGTAGCCCTACGCGTACAATTTCGGTTTTTGGGGAGTCGTCGTCGGCGTTTACCAAGTGTTTTGGTGGTCCGATTTCAGGAGGAACCGATTTAGAGTTTTAAGTTGCATCCTTTTATATATATATATATATATATATACAAACACGCACATACTAAGGCTTCTTTTGATTTTGGCGGCACGGGAGGCGGTGGCGGTGGCATGGCCGGAGGGCCATGGATTCCGGTGAAGTTGGGAAGAAGGGATTCCGCTTCTCCGCCGAGCTACGAGCTTGCTGATGCACGGATTCCTCCGGCAAAAAATACATAATATTACAACCATTTGGCCCCAGACGCCGACTTCTAGTTCAATGGCGCAGAGGGTTTTCACAGTTTTCTGTTATTTGGGAGTAGGGTCCTTCACAAAATGGAGATCTAAAAATGCTTTGGAGTACTTGGAAGATTGAATTGTATTTAAATTGGACGTGGGAATAGAGAGAGATTGTAGAGAGAGAAAGTGTAACAGAGAGATTGTAGAGAGAAAGTGTCGTAACAAAGAAGGAGAAATTAATTTTATATATGGGTAAAATAAAAAAAATATATTTAATAATAAAATTAATTTTCGTTCAAAGGATAAAGGTAAAACACAAAAGTAAAATAAAAAAGTGCAATTTTATTTCGGTAGAAGTTTTTAAAATAAACTTAAACCTCAAGAATATGTGTAATTTATCCTAATTTAATTAAAATTGTTTTGATGATTAAAAAACTATATTTGGTCTTATATTGATCACTTTAAACCACTTTTTAAATAAATGAATGTTTTATTTATTTAACTTTAAAAAATAAAATATTGATTTAAGTTGAGAAGTAGGATGAAAATTTTTGACATGACACGAACTGAGCCCTACACGAAATTAGAAGGTTATAATTAACTATTTTTCGATACAAAGTTAAAAATAACATAACTCGATAACATATTTGATAAATAGATTGGGTTAGTGTTGAATCCGTATAACATGACAATGACCTATCTAGCCCATTCAATTTTCGTGTCAATCGGAAACACGACACAAACTCAAAATTCGTTAAAAATATACATATAACCCGGTTATATGCGCATTATGTTATGTATTGTAAGAGAAAAATTAAAAATTTGGGGTTCTTGGCAAACTTATTATTGCTATGTTGGTGTTTTTGTAGTTAATTTTTTAAATATTTTTTTTAATTAACTATTTGAACTTTGGAGCTTTTCATGCATGAATTTATATTTTTTTAATCAAATTATTTAAAGACTTTTTGCACATTGTTTGAAGCTTTTTATTTATTATAATTTATGTAATTTTATTATTAAAATATGTATAGAATTAAAAATGTGAACTTATTATTAAATAAGTTATTAAATAGGTTATTAAATAGATTAACCCGTTTATAAGTAGGCAGAGTTAATATTAGAATAAGTGACACGTTTAGTTAAATGGATAGTGTTAGCGTTAAGAAATTTCTGACATGAACTCGATATGATAGAACACGACACAATACCCACTGATGCCGAGAAGCACTCATTCTTAGTATAGGTCAAACATGACTAATAGTGTGTTTGGTCTAATTTTTTTTATGTAGCTTTTTTTCATCTTTAATAAACTTTTTTCTGCATTATCCTAAATAAGTGCACTTTTAAGGTTCCTCTTATCACGTGGAATCAAAAAAGTAAAAAAAATGACCAAAAATAAATAAAAAAAAACCCAAATAAGACGGAAAAAAAACCAACTTAACATGCTCTTTGACTTTTTGTAAGTTTTTTTTTTGTCTTTAACGAGCTTTTGTCAACTTTGGTGGACCAAAGTATAAACAATCACACTTAGATTTTTCTCGTCATGAGAACTTGAAAAATAAACGATTTAAATCAAAATATTAAAAAAGCACAAAAATTGGGGGAAAATGCTTTAAAAAAAACCATTAGGCTTTTTAAACCGAACATGGTTTTAGTTCAAGCCACATTTACTTTTTTATAATAGAAAAAAAATGGGTATAAAAAATTATTGTTGCATACAAAAGTTTGCAAAAGTCATATGCTGGTAGAATTATGCAAGGAAGGCTGAGATCAATTTATCACCATGGTAGTACTGTAGTAGTTATTGAGGTAAAAGCATCATTTGAGAAGATGATCACCCCTATTGACATCAAAACCATTTCCCACCAAGCATATATTTAGGTTCCGATTATAAGAGGGATAAAACTACGAGCCTGGAAGCCCAGCCCAAAAATTAAATTGTTGACAGTTCGGCCAATAACGCGGGCCACCCCAAAAAGGTCCACCAGACTCAAGCCCAAGTCAACCTGGGGCTAAGTGATAATCCAGAAAGACTCTATTCCCGTTACAACAGTTCAAAAAATGGAGCAAGGGTTTCCTAGAGCAATTAAAATTGCTCAAAAGATAAGGCATAATCTCTGGTAAGCCAGAGATTAAAGATAAGAGGCAAAGTCACAAAAGGACTCAGCCTCCCTGGTTTCGGTTCCTATATAAAAAAAGGCACTCCATAACCCCCAGGTAGACAATTTCAATCCAGTTCTAGATTAGAAATCTTTTAGAGTGAAATCTAACTTGAATGTCGGAGTGTTTCCCAGTCAAATCAGGCCGAAAAGCATTAACGATGTTTTTCGTCTTGTAGGAGATCAGCAACACCGTGAGCCGTCTCCAGTGAGTTCGACAATAAGAAGTCCGGTTCTTGATCTATTCGGGATCATCATATTTGAATCAATCCGATTGGTTCTGATTGTGCTATCCAATTTATAACGCGCACAATTTGGCGCCGTCTGTGGGAACGACGATCTTGTACCAACGGAACCATAAGTCAGATTCTTACTAAATTCACTGGAAGCCATGCTGAAGGGCAAGAAGAAATCCCCCAAAGATCTATACTAGTTATTCTAGAGCGACCAAGGGTCCTCAGGGTCCCGTCGGAGATTCGAAGGCTTAGAGACAACGCCTCACATAATGGGAGACAGTTGCGTTATTCTACCAGTAGCTCTAGAGGAGAACACCCCTCTCCTCCATTTTCAAGAGAAAGAGGGAAATTAGAGGAGTGGTTGGCAAGGCAAGATAAGATCATCAACAATTTTAAAAAAAGAATAGAACAACGCGACAGAGAAATCGAGGAACTTAGGCGAAGGATCCAAAGACAAGGAACCCAGAGGGATCCACGCATAAGGCAAAGCGAGAGTCCTGAACTCGAAGAGACCGAATAAAGCCCAGAATCCTATAGCCTAAGTCGCCCTCAAAGACGGAGGCGTAAGGCACCTAAGGAGAGCCTAAGAAGTTTTAGGCAAGCTGATACCATTGAAGCTGAATCTACTCGGCCAAGACCTCAAAGGGTAGCTCGAGCCGAACTCGACCCAAACTAAGATCTTCGATTGTGGTTAGAAAAAAGAATAGATTCCAGAATACAGCGTGGTGCTGATCGAATAGCGCAAGATGTAGCAAGGAAGGTCCTTGACCAAATCTCGGTATCACCATTAGCTGAAGTCATTAAGAATGCAGATCCACCGTGTAAGTTTTCTCCACTAAAGTTTGAGATGTATGATGGAAAGACAGATCCAGTAAGCCACATTTAGAAATACAGACAGCCAATGGCACTCTACAGTGGGAACGATGCACTTTTGTGTCGCATGTTTCCATCCAGTTTAGGAGAAACTACCCTTAGTTAGTTCCATAAGCTACCACCCCGATCAATAGTCAATTGGCAGCAACTGGCTGAATCCTTCACTACTTAGTTCATCACTAACAGTAGACAGCCGAAAAGCTTCGACACATTGCTTGCCCTATGGAAGAACGAGGGAGAAATAATTCGAGAGTATGCTTAGCGTTACTAGAAAGCATCCAATGAGATAGAAGATTGCAGCGAGCAGTTAGCCGTAGCATCCTTCAAAATAGGGCTGTCTCCACAAAGTCGTCTGAGACAATCCCTCACCAAAATGATCGTATCCACTATATCTGAATTGATAGTGAAAATCGAACAACATACCAAGGTTGAGGAAAATATAAGCCAAGCCGAACAAAGTGTGGCCTTAGTCAAACAGCCAGAAAGAAAAGATAAAGGGCAAAAGGATCAAACGCCCAGGAAAGGATCCCAGGAGAAAAATGAGTCAATGACCTACCAAGCCCTACAAACGGTGTTTAAAGAGCCTTTGCACAAACTACTTGATCAGATAAAAGACAAGTCCTATTTTCAGTGGCCACCAAAGTTGATCGGCGATCCGAATAGACGAGATCCGAAGAGAGAGTGTCATTACCACCGAGATCACGACTGAACGTCCAAAAAACACTTAGAAGATCTGCTCCGAGCATGTCACCTCTTCGAGTTTATTGACACCGAGAAGAATGCTCAGGAAGAGAGACCATAAGTACAAGACCAAAGTCCCAAACAAAGGGATGCTCCTTTCGGTGTGGTAAAAATAATTCATGGCACTATTGAGCCAATTACCCGAGCAGTTATTCAGCATCAAGCCAAGACCCTAGCCCCCACAATGAAAGTGGATGAGAGCAAACGTTGGAGAACAGAGGAGAACTCCAGCTAGAATCAGATGTAAGGAATTAACTTCTCAGACGATGACCTCATGGGAATACAGCATCCACACAATGACTCCCTGGTACTAACTTTACGCATTGCCAACTATGACATAATACGAGTATTGATGGACCAGGGGAGTTCGATTGACATAATGTATTACAGCCTCTTCTAAAAGCTGGGGCTAAAAGACTCAGCACTCAAGAGGTGCTTGACTCCACTGATCGGCATCGGCACAGACCCGGTGTGGCCAGTAGGAAGAATAATTGTGCCAGTAAAGGCAGGACTTGCAACGGTAAACACTGAATTCCTAGTTGTTAATCAACATTCTACTTACAATGCTATTGTATGTAGGACATGGATACATATCTTGGGAGCAGTCCCCTTAACCTACCACCAGTCCCTCAAGTTTTAGATGGGAAAGGAAGTAGTTGAGATGAAGGGAGATCAGCATATAGTAAAGAAGTGCTTCCTAGCCACAATAAAAAGTAAAGAACAGTACCCTAAGGTGAAAACCATAGAGGTGGATGATGGACTTATAATCTATGACTACAGCCGAACGGTCGAAGAAAAGGTAGTTGAAGCTTTGAAGAAAGTCGGCGTTTTTTCGGAGGATTTAGATCGGTATTTCTTGCTCGGGACAAGCATGACCGAATAAGAAGAAATAGAACTATTGAAGTTCTTAAAAGAAAATAGAGAAATTTTTGCATGGACACCCTACGGGATGCTAGGGATAGACCCTAAAGTGATCAGTCGTCGATTGAACATGGATCCCCAAAGGAAACCAGTAATGAAGAAGCCCAGGAAGTCTGCCCCACATCATGCAGTGGCGGTAGTTGAAAAAATTCAGCGCTTGAAAGAAGTAGAAGGAATCAAAGAGATCTACTACCCAACTTGGTTGGTAAACATTGCATTAGTCAAGAAGAAGGACGAGAAGTGACGAGTTTGTGTTGACTTTACTGACCTGAATAAAGCTTGCCCTAAAGATTGTTTTCTTTTGCCCCGAATTGATCAGCTCTTCGATTCAACAGCAGGGCATAAGAGAATGAGTTTTCTGGATACATACAGGGGATACCACCAAATAGCCTTGTATCCCCTAGACGTGGAGAAGATTTCCTTTATCACTTCTCGGGACATATATTGTTATTGGATAATGTCATTCGGACTCAAGAACGCAGAAGCCATGTATCAAAGGCTTGCCACTAAGATGTTCGGGGATTTGATTGGCAAAACTATGGACGTTTACATAGACGACACGGTGATAAGGACTAAGTACTCGAGTATACATTTGGACGACCTAAGAAAGACCTTCGAAATTGTCAAATCTTACAGACTTAGGCACAACGCTTTTAAGTGTGCCTTTGGGGTAAGGTCTAGGAAGTTCTTAGGCATCTTAGTGACTCACAGGGGAATAAAGTAAACCTTGAACAAATCACGGCTACTTAGAACCAAAATAGTGTTAGGGTTGTATACTAAAAATCATGTATTTAATATTTAATTTAATTTTAATAAAATTAATTTTCTATTTTATGAGAATTTTAATGAGAAATATATGCAATATCATTTCTTTAATGTTATACATTAATGTCCTTTATTCTGTATAGTATTTAATCTGGTGTGTAGAGTATTGCTTGCACACAAAAGACTAGATTTTAGGTTCTTGCAGAATATAAGTTTTTATTCACAGTTTAGATGGAAATGGACATATCATCTGTACGACTGTAACACAGAGTTTTAGTAGACCTGTCTTGTTTACGGGAAACGGATAATAGTGTCGTCTATTGTTCAAATTCTCTGTGTTAGTACACTTTGTGTGTATTGAACGGGACACATTGGGGTTATTAACTTTATTCTGACTATATAAATTAATTCACACCCCGAGATTATTATGAAGAGTGCTTATACTCTTAATTCTAAAATAATTATTAATTTGCGTATATTTATTATTTGTTGTTTTGATTCATTAGAAGGTGCGATCTTATATGGGTCTATATTTTCGGTGAGTTGGATAGCAGTATTATTTATATGGTAAATATTAATTACTGACGGAATTCATGTCTCGAATGATCGGAATTAATAATACTATTTAAGGAAGCTTATAAGTTTTGACCAGGCCAAACTCTACAGGTGGATTTGATTCTCCGGCGGTCAAATAAGTTAAGCGGAAGAGTTTAAGGAATTTCAAGATGCCGATTAAATTAAGTTATTAGTAATTAAATTTAATTGGCGGGTATTGAAAATCTTAACGTGGGGAGTGAGTTTAGCATTTAATAACAGGAGTTCAATGTAAAAAGGTCTTGAGGTTATGGTTTAGAATGCAATTACAGTTCTTTAGTAGTGTGAACCGTAATTTCGTATTTTATAAAAATTATAGAAATTGCTGCAAGGTTTTCATAATTATAGATACTGCTAAGAGGTTTGCTTAATTGCGAAAACAGTTAGATACGTATTTGGATTACACTGGATGCCTTTGTCATAGTTACTCTACAGATATCTGTAAATATACGGGTAGGCTGAACCCAATTCATAACTTGTCTTCAAGATAAAACTTAACTAGGTTCTGTCGGTACGAGTTTTCGAAAGTTCGTAGCCCATACTACGTTCAGGAATCGCATAAGGAAATACAGTAGAAGGTCTAACGGGAGCTTCAACTCGGAATCAAAAATCGTAGTTGGAGAATCGACCAAAAAGATATTCTTCTAAATTAACTATGGTGGTACGGGTTTTA
Organism: Heliamphora pulchella; assembly: GCA_032270985.1. Classification (NCBI taxonomy): domain Eukaryota; kingdom Viridiplantae; phylum Streptophyta; class Magnoliopsida; order Ericales; family Sarraceniaceae; genus Heliamphora; species Heliamphora pulchella. Next base: position 24,561 of record JAULJZ010097152.1, on the reverse strand, counting down.
TTTTAATCGTTCGACATCAAAAAATTTTATCTGGAGTCCGTTTCAGCGATTGCCCATCTAGTTTTTTTTATTGAAAATCGTATACAAAAATAATGATCTTGGCAATTTTGCCTCCAACAATTGATATCAGAGTCATGTTATTTTTTGTTTATGGTTTATCGAGAACTGAGTAGATTTAGAACTGTGCTAATTTTGTTTTACAGGCGTTTTAATCCATGTTTTATAATCAACATATATTTCAAGTTTGATTGAATGGTTTGAATGATGATTTAATTTTTTTTTAATTACAAGGGTTGATCGTTATAATTTAAATTTTTTTAGAACGAATGTGAGCCTACGGGACATAGTTTTTCGATGCTATAACAATTATTTATTTTTAAATATCAATTTAAAATATTTAAGAACAGATTGAATATCCAAGAATACGAAGAACAGGCGGCAGAACCGACGGTAGTTTCAGGTTTTACGGGCCACAGATCGCGGTGATTTTTTAACAGTTTTATAACAGTTTTTTCTTGTAAGTTTCTGCAAGATTTATGCATTAAAAATATAAGCAAAATAAGTCTAAAAATTGCCCTAAAAATTGACAAAACAACCGCCACTGGTAGCTTTGCCAGCAGTAGTTCGGGGCCAGTTTTGTTTATTTTCTGTGACGTTTTTGGGACTATTTTTTGAGTAGTTTTTAGGCATAAAATAGTAGTAAACATACCTTAGAATACTGTCTAAAAATCATAAAAATAGGCCAAACAGGCGGCAAAATAGCAAGAAACAGGCGGCGATTTTCAGCAGCAGCACAGGCTCTTCAGGGCTCTTTTCAGGACTGTTTTCAATGTGTTCTTTAAAGCAACATGTTGCTGGATACAAGTGCTATTTTAAAAAAAAAAAAACTAGAGCCAAAAACACCACGAGAAAATCCCAAACGAGCGGCGAAAAGGCGGTAGCGGTGCTAAGGAGCGGCGGTAGCACTTTTGAGTCTTTTCGATAGTTGTTTTTCGGCTGTTTTTGTTTTGATTTTTTGACAAAAAATAGCACTTTTTGAGAGCCTTTTTTTAATATAAAAAATGGTGTCTAAAATGGAGCATGGAGGAAGCTGCAAAAGCTTCCTGAAGGTGGCAGCATGGTAGTGCCGGTGGTGGGCTGGTGGCCGGCAGTGGTGGTGGCCGTCCAGGCTATTTTGGATCGTGTTTTTTGATATATTTTGATACTGATGTAATATATTTATATATCACAATGTATCAGAGAATCCTGATGCAATCTGAATACAAGAAACTGACTCAAAAAAAGATTTTTACAGCTTATCTTTAATAGGAGACTGAAACTCTTTAGAGTTTTGATTTGATCATAAAATCGGGATATATACGTATATCTTGCATTTATATTCATATGAACTGCATGGATGATGTATATCTATTTTATATTTTTTTATTAATTTAATTGATTCAAAAAAATTGGTTTTAATTAAATATTTTATGAAAGAAAATAAAATTAACTTTTTTGAATTAAATAGAAAAAATTTAGATATTTTATTTTTTTTACAAAATATCATGTTTAAGATGATTTTTTTAATAAAATCAAATACCTTGGAAAAACATAAAAATTAATTTGGGATTTTAAATTAATTAAATGGAAAAATATTTAATCTAAATAAATTATTATTTTTCAAAAAATGTGTAACGAAAAATAAAATAATTAAATGCCTTAAATTACTATCTTAGCTGAAAAGCTGAAGAAAAAACTGTGTTTTTATTGAATTTTATTTGTTACGCATTAAAACACGAAACGATTGTTTGATAAACTGGAATCTTTGAAATCGTATACACGGAAAGATATTTGATTTTTCAAAATCGTGTGGTTTTCGAAATTAATAAATTTATTTTAATTAAACAAATTTTTATAATCCTCAAAAATATTTTAAATATCTAAGTGGAAGAGAATTTATTTGCAGATAAATTCTGCGATCTCTATCACCAGTTTGTAGGCAATGTAATTAAATCATGCGTGTTGGTAGTAAGGCATTTTTCTCAATCAGACAGATTAATTACAGTATTACCAGTACAAGCCTCCTTTAGGGATAATTCAGGATAATTATTAATGTGAATCACTTATTAATCTGAAGGGTTCATTGCGAAACGTTTGTTTTAGGATTAGGTGGTGGTTAACACTTAGTTGTATATAATAGTGTCATCTCCATATGAGTCACTGCTATTATATATTGAATTGAAATTATGTTAGATATTTAATTTTACTTGGCATGGTCAGTTGCTTAGATAGTAGAACTAATAGGGATTTGTTTGTCAGGACAAACGATGGATAGTAGACGTCATCTCATCGAGGCATGCTATTCACAAGGTACCAGGCTGCTGGTGAATTTCTTTTAAAATGGTAGAGGGAACTAAATTAAAATAAATTTGAAGTATTGCTCGTCATAATTAATGGTTATTTTTAATTATGTGATTTTCAGGAATAAAATAATTTTCAATCCACTTGCTTCAATACTTAAAGAAAACAAACTTATGGGATCGAGCTGTATTGACTAGAAAAGAAATTTAGACATTGTCTTAACTGCTGAGAATTATAAGTTTGTATTAACTTAGATATGTCCACCGGTACCTGACGTGGGGAAGACCGAACAGGAAACACAGGCTGATCAGAAGTGACAGAAAGCTGATCTGATAGCTCACTGTTACATTTTGGCTTTCGTGTCAAATATTTTACAGTATCAGCATCAGTCTATGCCTAGTGCCTATGACATGATTATGAATCTCAAAATAATGTTTGGGGATCAAAATCGTGCTGCTAGGTAGGTGGCCATAAAATCTCTAATAAATGCAAACATGGTTGAAGGCACCCCAGTTAAGGATTATTTTCTGAAGATGATTAGTTTTCTGAATGAACTGGAGATCCTATGAGCTGAAATTGACGAATAAATCCAAGTCGATATCGTACTCCAGTCATTGTCTAAAAGTTTTAAACAGTTCTACTTGAACTATACCATGAATAAGCTCAGCTTTGCATTGGCAGAACTTTTTAAGGAACTTTAAGCAATCGAGGGTGTTCTTAGGAAGCCAGGTTCTGTGTATGTGGCTGAGAAAGGTTCTTCTCTTAAGTCAAATGGTAAGAAGTAGAAAAAGGTTTAGGCACAGGGAGGCACAGGTCCAAATGCAGTAAAGGGACTAAAAACTGGTGTGAAAAAGCTAAGAGGCAAGTGCTATCACTGTAACTAGTTTGGACATTGAAAAAAATAGTGTTTGGTTTTTCTCAATAAGTAGAAGAAATCAGGTAATTTCTATTCACTCGTAGTTGAAACATGTTTAGCGATGCTATCTACCGGAACCTGGTGTGTAGATACGGGAGCTACTAATCATGTCTGTAATTCTTTGCAGGAGATCCAGGAAACTCGGCAGCTTAGTGATGGAAAAATATACTTGCATATGGGCAATAATACAAGGGTGGCAACCGTTACAGTAGGAGATGTCACTCTTAGTTTTAGTAGAAATATAATATTACTTCTAAAAGATTATCTTTATGCACCTTTCATTAAAAGAAATCTAATTTCGGTTTCTAGTTTAATAAAGGACAAATATTTTGTTCATTTTGATGACTTTGTGGTTGTGAAAAAAATAGGCATTTTATTTGTTCTGGTATATTGGTGGATGATCTGTATGTTATATCTCCTATCTCTCTTATACTGCAAGTAGCTAAATGGAATAATACATCAAATTTACCACATAAGAGAAAGTTTTATTCTTTAATGAATCAAATATTTCTTTTGCACTTATACTTGGGTCATATTTATCTAAAAATGGTAAACAGACTGGTAGATGATGTACCTTTGAGGTCATTAAAAGTGGAGGCACTTTCAGTCTGTAAATATTGCTTAGAAGGTAAGATGACCAAGAGGCCATTTTCGGCCAAATACTATAGAGCTAAAGAACCGTTGGAACTGATTCACTCTGATGTGTGTGGTCCTATGACAATCTGGACTAGAGGTGGCTTTGAGTACTTTGTCAGTTTCATTGATGTGTACTCAAGGTATGGATACATTGACCTGATGCATCGTAAGTCTGAATGCTTTGAAAAATTCACAGAGTTCAAGGTGGAGGCAAAGAAGCATCTCGATAAAAGTATCAAATCACCACGATCCGACCATGGTGAAAAATACTTCTTTGGAGAGTTTAGGGACTACCTGTCATTAGAAAGAATATATCCTTGTTGACTATACCGGGTACTCCATAGCAGAATGGTGTAGCAGAAAAACGGAATAGGACTCTTATGGAGATGGTAAGGTCCATGATGAGTTATTCAAGAATACCCGATTCGTTTTGAAAACTCGCATTAGAGACAACGACTTACATTCTGAATTTGGTATCTTCAAAGTTAGTACCTTCTACTCCCACAGAATTGTGGATCTGGCGTATGCTTAGGTTGAAATACATTCAAATTTGGTGGTGTCTAACACATGTGCTGAAAGAGAACGCGGGTAAGTTGAAACCGAGGACAGAAGTCTTTTTGTTTTTGGGGTAATCCAAAGGAATGAAAAGTGGTCTATTTTATAATCCTAAGGATCAGAAGGTCATTGTTAGCACCAATGCTCGATTCTCGAAAGAGGATTATACTATGGATCACAGGCCCAAAAGTAATATGGTTCATGAAGTAATGAGAGAAAATACTAGTAGAATGGAAGAGGAACCACAAGTCGCTGATAGCCCATTACCTCGTCGTAGTGGGAGGATTATTAGGACAGGTACAAATAATGAACAAGGTGCAAATGCACTGGGTTCAGAATCTGCACAGTGCGTTACTGCTAGTACACAGGCACATGTAGTGTCTCGTCGTAGTGGGAGGATTGTTTATTAACCTGATCGGTATATGTTATTGGAGAGTCTCAGCAGAACTAGATACCGAATTCTGTAACTACAACGAAGCACTTCAAGACAAAGATGCAGATCTTTGGTAAAAGGCTATGAATTCAGAGATGAAATCTATGTATTCTAATTAGGTTTGAAAACTTGTAAAATCACTCGAAGGGATAAAACCCAATGGATGCAAGTGGATCTACAAAAGGAAGAGAGAAGCAGATGAGAAGGTTGAAACCTTCAAAACTAGGCTTGTTGCAAAAGGGTTCACTCAGAAAGAAATAATCGATTATGAGGAAATATTTTCGTCGATAGCCATGCTTAAATCTCTTTGGATTCTTTTATCCATTGCCGCTTATTTTGATTACGAAATCTGACAAATGGATGTCAAGACAACATTTCTTAATGGAAGTCTTGACGAGTGTATCTATATGGTACAACTAGATAGTTTCATAACGAAGGACCAAAAGCCCCTATTGTATAAGCTTAAGAGATTTATTTATGGACTTAAGTAGGCATCAAGGTCTTGGAATACTCGGTTTGATCAAGCCATAAAGTCTTATGATTTTGATCAGAGTCTAGATGAGTCCTATATGTCCAAGAAGCGTGACAGAAGCGTGATGATATTCTTAATACTTTATGTGGATGATATCTTACTCATCGAAAACGATGTGGGGGCATTATCTACGGTAAAAGTATGGTTATCTAGGTAGTTCGATATGAATGACTTGGAAGAAGCCAGTCACATCTTAGGGATCAAGCTTGCACGAGATCAGAAACAAAGGATGCTGCGCTTATTACAAGCCAAGTATATCGATGATATCATTGCTCGCTTTAACATGCAGAATTTCAAGAAAAGATTTCTTCCTTTCAGGCATAAAATCACTTTATCCAAGGATCAGTGTCCTAAGACACCTGATGAGATAGAGAAAATGGAAGTTGTTTTTTATGCTTTGACAATAAGAAACCTAATGTATGCTATGCTTTGCACTAGACCCAATATCTGCTTTGTCATTTGTATGGTTAGCAGATATCAGTCTAACCCAGGATAGGAGTATTGGAGTGCGGTAAAGAATACAATCCAGTATTCAAAAAGAATTATGAATTATATGTTGGTTTACCAAGCAAATAGTCTAGTACCTTTAGGGTACACAGACTCAGATTTTTAGTCAGACAAAGATTCTCGTAAATCTACCTCAGGATATATGTTTTTCTTAAAAGGTGGAGCTATAAGTTCGAGGAGTATCAAGCAGTCTTGCATTGCTGATTCCATCATGGAGGCCGAGTATGTGGCATCTTTTGAAGTAGCCAAGGAGGCCGTTTGGCTCAGGAACTTCCTGTTGGATGTAGATATGGTCCCTTCAGTTCAGTCGGCTATTACACTTTATTGTAATACTAGCGGAGCGGTTACAAACTTAAAGGAAACAAGAGTTCACAAGAAAAAATAGCACATTGAGCGTAAGTATCACCTGATACGAGAAATTGTACAGAGGGGTAATGTTGCTATGACCAAGATAGCATCAGGAGATAACCTTGCAGTTCCTTTTACAAAGAGTTTACTGGCTAAGACTTTTGATAGTCATGTAGAGGGCATGCGAATCAAGTCATGTAGAGGACATGCGAATCAGCTGTATGGCATCATAATTTTGGGTATAAGTGGGAGATTGTTAGGGTTGTATACTGAAAATTATATTTTTAGTATTTAATTTTATTTTAATAAAATTAATTTTTTATTTTATGAGAATCTTGATGAGAAATGTATGCAATGTCATTTATTTAATATTATGCATGGATGTCCTTTTTTTATATAGTATCTAATCTGGTGTGTTGAGTATGGCTTGCACACAGAAGACCAAATTTTAGGTTCTTGCAGAATATAGGTTTTTGTTCATAGTTTAGATGAAAATGAACATACCATCGGTACGACTGTAGTACAGAGTTTTAGTAGGCCTATATTGGTTACGAAAAACAGATAATAGCGTCGTTTAGTGTTCCGACTCTCTATGCTAATACACATTCTGTGTATTGAATGGGACACATTGGGATAAATAATTTTATACTGACTATATAAATTAATTCACACCCCAAGATTATTATGAAGAGTGCTTATACTCTTTATCCTGAAATAATTATTGATTTGCTTATATTTGTTATTCGTTATTTTGATTTATTAGAGGGTCCGATCTTATATGGGTCTATACTTTCGGTGAGTTGGATAGCGGTATTTTTTATATGGTGAATATTAATTATTGACGAAATCTAATTCTCGAATGATCGAAATTGACGATACCCCCTTAAGAAAGCTTATAAATTTTGACCGGGCCAAATTTTGTAAGTGGATTTGATTATCTGAAGGTCAAATAAGTCGAGCAGAAGGGTTTAAGAAATTTCAAGATGCCGATTAAATTAAGTTGTCAGTAATTAAATTTAATTGGCAGGTATCGAGAATCTTAACGTGAGGAGATGAGTTTAGCATTTAATAATAGGAGTTCAATGTAAATAGGTCTTGAGATTATGGCTTAGAGTGCAATTACTGTTCTTTAGTGGTGTGAACTATAATTTAGTGTTTTATAAAAATTACAGAAACTGTTGCAAGATTTTCATAATTATAGATACCGCTGAGTGGTTTTTATAAAAATTGCAGAAACTGTTGCAAGATTTTCATAATTATAGATACCGCTGAGAGGTTTGCTTAATTGCAAAAATCGCTGGATATGTATCTGGATTATACTAGACGCCTTTGTCATAGTTACTCTACAGATCCCTAGTGTAACCCTATAAATTTGCGGGTAAGGTAAACTAAATTCATAACTTGTCTTTAAGACTAAACCTGACTAAGTTCTGCCGGTACATGTTTCTAAAAGTTCGTAACCCACACTACGTTCAGGAATTACATAAAAGAATACAGTAGAAGGTCTAACGGGAGCTTCAACTCGGAATAAAAAATCGTAGTTGGAGAATCGACCAAAAATGTATTCTTCTAAACTAATTATGGTGGTACGGGTTTTATTTTAATCGTTCAACGTAAAATTTTTTTATTTGGAGCCCGTTTCAGCGATTGCCCATTCAGTTATTTTTTATTAAAAATCGTATATAAAAAAAATGATCTTGGCAATTTTGCCTCCATTAAAGCGCCCATAGAATTTAAAGAGGTCCAAAAGTTAACTAGGATGGCTACAACACTCAACCGGTTCATTAGCTAAACATCTGATTGGTGCTATCCATTCTTCAAGATACTGAAGAGAGCAAATCAGTTAGTTTGGGATGAAGAAAGTGAGAAAGGCCTTACGGAACTGAGGAACTATCTCTCCTCCCTACCATTACTAATGGTGCTGAGTAGTCGCGAAGCACTGTTTCTATACCTCGCAATCTCGACTCGGGCTGTTAGTGCTGTTCTTTTAAGGATGGAGGATAAGGTTCAGAGGTCAATCTACTACGTAAGTATGGTGGTCTTCGATCCAGAAATAAGATATTTTCCTTAGAAAAGCTGGTCTTAGCCCTTGTCACCGCATCACGAAAGTTAATTCACTACTTCAGAGCACATCCGATCATGGTAATCACTGAGTACCCTCTCTAGGCCTTACTTCGAAAGGCAGACTACTCAGGAAGGGTTGTAAGATGGGCCGTAGAGCTTGGGGAGCATCACATCACATTCTCCCTAAGAACAACCATAAAAGGGCAGGTTTTGGGTGACTTCATTGCTGAGTTCAGCAAGTAAGAGTGTTCGGTTGATGTTGACGGGCAAGTCACTCAAGAAAAAATGGAATTGGACAACACATGAAAATTATATGTGACTGGTTCATCATGCAACAAAGGAGCTGGGGCAGGAATTGTACTCTATAGCCCTGACGGAGTCCTCATAGAAAGGGTAGTACGTCTTAACTTTCAGGACACAAAGAACGAAGCTGATTATGAAGCCCTCTTAGCAGGATTTTGGGACATCAAAGAGTTGAGGGCCCAGAAAGTCCAGATCTTCTGTGATTCACAACTGGTTGTGAGGGAGAATATGCAGCTAGAGATGACAGAATGCAGGCATATGTTCGGCTGGCACAACAATTGACCAAGGACATTCCATACTATGAAGTCATCCATCTCTCATCCAAAGAAAACATCCATGCAGATTGTTTGGCATGCCTCGCATCAGTAGTAAGTTCTAAGAAAAAAAGAGTAGTCACTGTGGAAATTCTTCAGCGGCCAAGCACGGTTATTCCCGAAGAAAAGCAAGTCTTCTGTTCGGAGTTAAGTCCATGTTGGATGGAACCTATAAGGGATTACTTAGTAAAAGATGAACTTCCATCTGATCAAAAGGAAGCTCGGATGACAAGGAGGAAAGCATCTCGGTTCAGGGTCTCGAGTTTGGGGGATTTCTACAAGAAGTCCTTCACAGGCCTTTACCTATTTTGTGTACAACCGAATAAAGTACAAGATCTCCTGTTCGAAATTCATGAAGGAATTTAGGGAAGTCATACGAGTGGTAGGTCCTTATCCCACCGAACAATTTCTCATGGCTATTTGTAGTGACCCGGACCCTTTTTATATTCGAATTTTAATGAAAGCATGTATACTATGTTTAATGGAGATATCCGGGAGTCTAAATCTTGCATGAAAATTTATTTTTGAGCTTGTATGTGTTCGTTTGTGATGGTTAAAGGTGAAATTTTGCAGAAAAATGTAGATGGATGACATGTTGCACGTGTATGGTTCAATTACAGCCTTAGTAAGTGGGAATTGCCGCTCAAGGTTGACCGCTCGAGCGGGGGCCTGACCGCTCGAGCGGTGGGGTGGCAGAGAGCTTTCTGGAGTGCGACCGCTCGAGCAGTGGAGGTCTGCTCGAGCAGACTGTCGCGGATCTATTTTTTTTAAAGGGCACGAGGAACCCTTTTTCCCCCATTCTTCTTATGGTCCTCTCTCTCTAGAGCAAAGATAGAAGTTAGGGTTTAGGTTTGAGAGCTTGTGGAGGTTTGTTTGGCTTCTTTAAGTGAGTTTCTTTGCCTTCCCTCTCGATGATTCAACCTTTAGAAGTCCAATCTTAGCTTTGGAGGTGTTTTCTCACCACGCGGTTGGAGATCTTTGTAGTTGGAGTTTGTGTGAAGCCTCTTCTTGCAGATTTATCTTCCAAAAGGTAGGATCTAAGACTTTCTTTGAATATCCTCGTGATATGGGTTGTAATTTCTTGTTTATGAACATAAAAACATGAAATTTGTGTTTTTAAAACCCTAAGTTGAAATTTGATGGTAGTGATAGTTACACCTTTGATTTATGAGGGGTTTAACATATTCCTATCTTGTTATAGTGCTATCATGTAAGTGGAGTTAAAATTGAGAACTTAGGGTTTGAGTTTTGGATCAAAGCTATGAAAATTGGGAGTTTTGGGTCTAAAGAGCTGGTATGATGAAATTGGCATAAGTAGTGGTCAAATTGGATATTATTATAACTTATTGTAATCTTAATTGTTTATACCTATGTGATACATGTTGGTGTCATGCCAAAAATATGGGCTTTGTTGAGTAAAACCAATGAATTTATGAATTTGAAGTTTTGTGATGATTAATTCCGGTTAGAGTCCTAAAATGATGAAATTGTGAATAATGGAATCATATAATGAGATGGGTTTGGTGAGAGGAACCACATGGGGTTGGACTCACATGTGTGCGTAGTGTTGTGATATATTGAAAAGGACCGGTTTCTGGATCTATGGATCGGTTAAGGTTGGGCACGAGTTGCTCCATGGTAAAAGTCTAAAAAATTGCGCAGATTGGGTTCTCTGCCCGTCGGCTAGCAATCGGAAAAGGATGTTCGTCATGTCGGGGTATAGAATGTCCCGTTACTTCAAGGGGTCTATGTGGCCGGGTTGAGTGTAACGCTGCGTGGATCTATACGCCTGTTCGATGCCGGTGCCTACGATTTTTGAACCATGAATTGGTGAAATATGGACCGAGTTAGTGAAGTGTGTGTATGTGTGTGTGAGTTGTAATCAATTGGGTTGGTGAAACTTCAATTTGAAAACGTGACAAAACGGAGAAATGTGTCCGATTAATTGAAATAGTAGAAGTGATGGGTTAAGGGTAAAGGATAATGAGTTGGGCTCCTTGAGTTGACTACGATGGGTATTTCCATGGAATAAAAAGGGAATAGGAAACAACAACCATTTTTTTACGAAAACTCAGTTATGCGTGGATAATTTATTTCAAAACAAACAAATGAAGTGATTCAGCTTATGTGCGCTTCTTGCATAACCATCTTTGCATATCATGCATACATTCACTATTAGTCTTGTTCCTACGAGTTTCGGCTCATGTTGTTTAACAACATTTCAGGTGATAGCGGAAAGAAGGCCTTGGAGTAATACCTGTGGCCGGTAGCTCCTTTTGAAGAATTGGTAGGATTACATTTGTTTAGATAGTTGATTTTTGAGAAACGAAATTATAAAGATGTAATTCCATCCTTTGAGCAGATGAAATGTTGTAATTATAATTTGAAGTACTATTGTTGTAAGACCTTAAGGTCATATACTCATGTAATGCATGCATGTGAGGATGCTACTGTTTTGGTTGAGTCGAGTATTTAATTTCCGATTAATGATTTTGTTCTCAACTACTCGTTTTTCATGCCTCGGTTTTATTTTCTTTAGATAGGTTTAATAAAATCAATCATTTGAATCTTGTTTCCAAAAATACTGATGTTTTTCACAGTTTTTGGGCAAAAACTCTCGGTGTGTCACTGCTCGAGCGGTGAGGTGTCCGCTCGAGCTGTCTCCGTTGGGTTTCAGTGTAAAAAATCTTTTAAATCAAGTTTCTTATAAATGGATTTGGAAGCATAAATGGGTTGTATGAGAGCATAGTTTTCAAAGAAAGGGTTTTCACATCAGTTTGGTTTCAAAAAAATTACATTCGGACTATAATAAAATAGGACCGGGGTGCTACAAATGGTATCAGAGCTTTAGATTCTAATACCTAGGAACCGTGGGGGTGGTTGATTCATTACGTGAGTGTTTGCATTGATGTGTGACATTCATGACTTGGTGTGCTAGCATGAGACTTTGTGAATATGATTTAGCATTTGTATGCTACGTGTTATTTAGGTATGGAGGTCGGACTCTAGGATGGTGTGACTGGCCCTTGGGCGACCGGTCAACTGGTTTGGGATTCGGGTTAGAAAGGCGTTTGGCCGACGTCCATTCTAACTAGAAATCCAAATGAGTTTGCCAGGTTGACGCGTCATTTCGACAAGTCCCCCTCGTTAAGTGTTGTATAAGGCGTCTTGATGTTACGGTTTGCGTTGTGTGGCATCTCACTGAGAGAGGATGTTATCGGTAATAGATGAGTTATTGTAAACCCTGTTTTTATATTTCCTCTTTCTCCCTCTTAATCGTAGAGTGATGTTTCCAAGACATGGTAGGAGTCGAGGTCGAGGCCGAGGTCGTGTATTTGCTCGAGTTTCAGAAGAAGGGGATGTTCATGCCCCATAGGAACAAGTCGGCGGTGTTGATGTTGTCCAATAAATGCTTGTTACAATGAGGGCGATGGCCGAGGCGACTAGGGGCGGAGTGAGTGCCCTTGAGCCACGAGCCTCTATGGCAATGAGAGAATTTTGGTGGTTGAATCCTCCAACTTTCTCTGGGGAGCCGGACCCCAAAATTGCCACTGAATGGTTGGAAGTATTCACAACAATCTTGGATACCTTAGAGATCGGGGAAAATGAGTTGCGTGCCAGGTTGGTGGCGTTTCAACTTCGAGAAGATGCTAGAGAGTGGTGGAAGTTTGCTAAGACCACCGTAGATGGCACGTGACTGCCTTTACCAGGGTCTTTTTAGAAAAGTATTTTTCGGGTTCTTCTAGAGACGTCTACTGGGAGGAGTTTCTCTCCCTCATTCAAGGGAATCTTACCGTGGTCCAATACGAGGCCAAGTTCGCAAACTTGTCGCGGTTTGCACCCGAATTGGTGTCCACGGAGGAGTTGCACACTAAAAGGTTTGAAAGAGGTCTTCGACCTTCGACCAAGGATTTGATTGCAGCATTGGGTTTTTGGGTGTACTCCAAGGTTATAGAGGCCACTATCCGAGTGGAAAATGTGATGGCTGAAAGCTGCAAGATTAGGGAAAGCAAGTCACAACAAGGGAATTTTAGTGTTCTGTCTGAAGGGCGTCAGGTGAAGAGACAAAAATCAGGGGGATCAAGTTCTTATCCCACGGGATCGCAGTTTCAGCCACGGTCGGCACCAGCACTGTCAATGGGTTCATCTGGACGTTTCGAACGTCAAAAGTTTGTATGTTACACGTGTAGGGAACCGAGACACCGTACAAAGGATTATCTGCAAAAAAGACAGCAGCAGCAACAGCAGAATCAGGCTTACGGGAGGACCCCGCCTTCATGTTTTCAGTATAGCCAGATAGGTCACGTCCGACGAGATTACCCTTAGGGAGGAAAGGTTCAAAGTGCTATGGGAGCACATAGAGTACAGACATCACAGGGACGGCAGGGTAACGGTCAGTCGTAGCTGTAGTCAGGGGCACAGTCAGTAAGAACCGCGAGGGCTGCTACCTCAACTTAGTCAGTGAGACAACTAGGAGCCAGGAGCAGTGGGGGACAGAATCAAGGGAACCAGGGGCGAGTGTATGCTCTTGTGGAGCCCAGTGCATCGGTGGCACCTGTCGTACCAAATACCGTATCTAGCCCTTCAGTCATACGAGGTACCTTTTTAGTGTACCATTCTTGGGCCAGTGGTCTTGTTCACACTGGAGTATCACGTTCTTTCATTTCATCCGCATTTAGATCTGCATTGGGGTTAGAGATAGATGTGTTAGACAATGCCCAGTGTATAGAGACACTGTTGGGTGAGGGTGTTGTATTGAGGTATGTTTGTAGAGCTTGTGAGATGGAGATCGCCGACCATCGCTTGGTATTCGATTTCATTGTGATAGATATGTCCACATTCGATATTATCTTAGAGATGGATTGGTTGACAACCTTTCATGCTTACATTGATTGTGATCGACGACGGGAGTTTGTTTATATGCCGGAGGGAGATTCCTTTTATTTTGTGGGTGACTGGGATTGTGGTTTAGTACCTAGACCTCTTGGAACGCGGGACCGTGATAGCCTTAATTCTCTCTTCTCTGCCTTATCGGTGAGTAGGATTGATTCCACTCGGGGAGAGCTTCCTCCTGTTGTCTGTGAATTTCCAAATGTATTCCCGAGCGTGTTGTTTGAGCTTCCTCCACGGCGGGAGGTGGAGTTCCCTATAGACCTTATCCCGGGGACGGCCCCCATTTCTATGCCTTCATATCGTTTTGCACCTACCGAGTTGATAGAGTTGAAAATGCAGGTTCTAGAGTTGTTACATAAGGGGTTCATACTTCCTAGTGTGTCTGCTTGGGGAGCCCCCAGCATTGTTTGCAAAGAAGTAGGATGGATTGTTACGTCTTTCTATAGATTATCGTAAATTGAACCACGTGACCATTAAAAACAAATACCCTATGCCGTCCATCGACGATTTGTTTGGTCAATTGAGAGGTTCTTGTTGATATTACGTGTGTAATCCAAATAGGGGGTGAATTGGGTATTTAAAAATTTCTTAAATTAAATTCAAGTGTATGATTTTTAGTTCCCAAGAATATCACAACTAAATTTGTTTTAGATTTATAATCAAAACTTTGTGTTGAAATATTCAACAACAAATGTGGACAAAGATTAAACTTCTTGTTTGAACAAGAACAACACTTTAATAGCTTTCAAGACTAAATATTTTTCAAATATAATTTCTCGAAGAATATAACAATACTTCCAAAGAGAAAAGAAAGAACTTAAAAGCCTTTTCAATTTTACTATTTGAAAAATGCGAACTTTTGTTCACTTCTTATTAATTAATCGCAACACAACTTTAACTTGCAAATATGTGTAATTGTTCCAAAATCTTCTTATCAACTAGTGTCAATTGCTTTATGTATTAACAATACAAATGTAACTTTCAAGTTTAATACTTTCCAACTTTCCAAAACACCTTAATTTAAAAAAAAATATTCCAAAAACTTTCTAGCAATGAAAAAACAATGAATGCAAGAAACAAAAGATAATGTATATTTAAACTACTTTCTTTTGCTTTGTTAATTTTCAAGTAGACTTTGTTTCTTGATTGAAGAACAATAGTATTACTTGAGAAACAAATGAATTAAATGATAAGTTAAATGATGAAAGATTCAAGTGCACATGTGTGTGAAGAAAAATAACAATATAAAGAACAAGCTAGAAAAAGGAATTCCACGATTTTTACAAGGTTCGGCACAACGGCCTACGCCCTTGCGTCAAGCCAATAGCTATGAGGATTTCACTACCTCTCCTTCAATAGGTGGAGGAGTCTCTCTCCTTAGTTGAGGCGGAGTAGCCTTTACTTGAGAATGTACCCTTCTCAAGTTAACACAATCCTTGTGGGCGGATTAGCCTATTTTGAAAATCGCCTTTCTCAAATAAAAACCGACAGGAAGAATGGTATGAGAGTGTACAAGAACGCTCCTTAAATGAGCAAATGAGTACAACAATGATAGCTCTAAGCTCTCTTCTCAAGAAATAAAACTATGAAGCTCAATGAGAATGACTAAATGATTTTTCTCTCAAAATGTGTATAAAAGAACTCAAGAATTGAAGAGCAAAGATGTAGTAAATAAGAGAGAATGTTTGAGAGGATTGAGTGAAGAAAATAATGGCTTAACCCCTCTATTTATAGGCTGCAAATTCGAATTAGCCGTTGGGCTAAATCAGAAGGGTCAAACTTGCCTTTTTTAGAAAATTTCGAATTTTGAACTGTTCGGTCGACTGAACTAAGCTTCGGTCGACTGAACTTTAAGGTTCGGTCGACTGAACTTGTGTAGTTTTGAAAAGTTATTTTTGGTAGCCTGTTCAGTCGGCTAGTCCTTATTCCTCAGTCGACTGGATCATTAAAAATTCAAATTTTTTATTTTTCAAAAAGGTTTTATCATAATTTCTTTTGAAAAAGAGTTTTTATCATCTTTAGAATTCCTATAAGATTCGAAGTAATAATAATCTGGAAATAATGAGTATACACAATGATCCTAACAAAATTAAATTTACAACATATTCTTCAATCTTCAATGTCTCAATCCTTTATGCCTTTGTTCCACAAGAACTTGTTGCTAAATGATCTTGATTTTGAATTATGCGACATAGCTTCCATTGTTTATCTTGAATTGTGCTAAGTGTATATTTTCCTGTAATCAAACTCAATTTGCACAATTAGATATATAATTTTGTTATTATCAAAATCGGTTATTGAAGCCTTGTTAGGCCAAGACTTGTTGTTTCTCGAAAATCGACTTAAGATCGGGTTACCACCAATTGCGAGTTAAGTTGGAAGACATTCCAAAGACGGCTTTTCGTACGCGTTACGGACATTTTGAATTTCTAGTTATGCCATTCGGGCTGACTAACGCACCGGTAATGTTTATGGACTTTATGAATCGTATTTTTCACCCTTATCTTGACCGATTCGTGGTAGTATTCTTGGATGACATTTTGTTCTACTCACCATCGGAAGAATAACACGAGGAGCATCTTCGAATCGCTCTACAATTGTTACGAGAGCATCGATTATATGCTAAGTATGACAAGTGTGAATTTTGGTTGTCAGAAGTGAAATTTCTGGGGCATGTAGTTTCACGGGATGGAGTGGCAATGGATTCATCTAAGATCAAGGCGGTGATGGAGTGGGAAAGTCCGAAAAGTGTGTTTGAGATTCGGAGCTTCTTGGGGTGGGCAGGTTTTTATCGTCGATTTGTGAAAGATTTCTCTAGCCTTGCAGCGCCTTTATCACGTCTTACACGAAAGGGAATCAAGTTCACATGGAACGATAGTTGTGAGCTCGCCTTCTTGACATTGAAGACGTTACTAACAAGTACACCCATTCTGACTATTCCGGAGAGAGGCCTCGATTATACCGTTTATTGCGATGCATCACATGAGGGGTTGGGTTGCGTGTTGATGCAACTGGGCAAGGTGGTGGCCTATGGATCGAGACAATTGA
Organism: Heliamphora pulchella; assembly: GCA_032270985.1. Taxonomy (NCBI): domain Eukaryota; kingdom Viridiplantae; phylum Streptophyta; class Magnoliopsida; order Ericales; family Sarraceniaceae; genus Heliamphora; species Heliamphora pulchella. Next base: position 7,672 of record JAULJZ010097152.1, on the reverse strand, counting down.
AGGTTAATGAGGAAAATTACCCTACGCACGATTTGGAGCTCGCAGTAGTGGTTTTTGCTCTTAAAACCTGGAGGCACTATTTATATGGGGAACACTTCGAAGTATTCTTAGATCATAAAAGCTTGAAGTATTTATTTTCACAGAAAGATTTGAATCTACATCAGAGAAGAAGGATGGAGTTCCTAGGAGACTATGATTTTGACCTCCGGTATCACCCGGGCAAGGCGAACGTAGTAGCTGACGCCCTCAGTCGAAAGTCCTTGAGTACGTTAGCAAGGATGGCAGTTAGAGAGTGGAATATGATTGGAGAAGTCGGAGAGTATGATTTTCGTTTAGGGAAGTTTGATGGGTGTGTTGCTCTGTTTACGGTGGTTTCTCAACCTACCCTTATTCATCGCGTTATTGAGGCACATCACGTGACGCTGAGAGTTTGATGTTTTGGGAATGAGTTTTGAATGGCAAATATGCTAAGGAGTGGACTATCCACCCCGATCAAAGCCAGAGGTTTGCTGGAAGGGTCTTTGTACCAGAAATACTTTGGGAAGACGTACTTCACGAGTTTCATCATTCACGATTGGCAGTACATCCAAGTAGCACAAAAATGTATCATGACATATGTAGGCAATTTTGGTGGAAGGGTATGAAGAAAGATGTTGCGCTTTTTGTTTCACGTTGTCTCACTTGTCAACAAGTGAAAGCTGTGCACTAGAGACTAGCGGGTCAATTGGAACCGTTACCAGTGTCAGAATGGAAATGGAAAAAGATTGCCATGGATTTTGTTTCGGGACTTCCGAGATCGCCGAAGGGGCATGATGCCATATGGGTTGTGGTGGACAAATTGACTAAGTCGGCGCATTTCCTACCAATTCACATGATGGATTCGGTTGATAAGCTTAGTAAGCTCAATATACGCGAGATTGCTGGACTCCACGGGGTGCCGATTTCTATCATTTCCGATCGAGATCCTTGTTTCACATCACATTTTTTGTAGAGTTTGCTGTCGGCTATGGGAACGAGCTTACTTCTTAGTACCGCTTTCCATCCCCAGACGGATGACCAGTTGAAACGCACTATTCAGATACTCGAAGATATGTTGCGAGCATGTATTTTAGATTTTCGTGGATCATGGGAGGACCATTTACCGTTGGTAGAATTCGCCTACAACAATAGTTACCAATCGAGCATCGGGATGGCGCCTTACGAGATACTGTATGGTAGACCTTGTAGATCACTTGTGTGCTGGACCGATGTCGGTGAAATAGCCATGTTAGAGCCCGAGCTTGTGCGTGAGACCACAGAAAAGATCATCGCGATCCGTAAACATTTAATGACTGCCCAAAACTGTCAAAAGAGTTACGCAGATAAAAGAAGAAGACCATTAGCGTTTGAGGTGGGACACCACGTATTCTTGAAGGTTTCCCCACGAAAGGGTTTAATGAGATTTGGTAAGTGTGGGAAATTATCGCCGTGTTTTATTGGCCCATTTGAAATTCTTGATAGAATTGGAGAGGTAGCCTTTCGCTTAGCCTTGCCACCACAATTAGCCTCGGTACACAACGTTTTTCACGTGTCTATGTTGTGTAAGTATGAACCGGACCCGTCCCATGTCTTGGATTGGATAGAGTTGAGAGTTGATGACGATGTTACCTACGAAGAAAGATCAGTGAGGATTTTTGACACCAAAGAACAAGTCTTGCTGGGAAGGACCATTTAGTATGCGAAGGTGTTGTGGCTGCATCATGGCATTGAGGAAGTTACTTGGGAACGAGAATCAGAAGTTCGAAGAAATTACCCCGAGATGTTCAGTCCTTGATATATGCGTGATTTCGAGGATGAAATCTCCTAAGTGGGGGAGATTATAGTGACCCGGACCCTTTTTATTTTCGAATCTTAATGAAAGCATGCGTACTATGTTTAATGGAGATATCTGGGAGTCCAAATCATGCATGAAAATTTATTTTTGAGCTTGTATGTGTTCGTTTGTGATGGTTAAAGGTGGAATTTGCAAAAAAATGTAGTTGGATGACATGTTGCACGTGTATGGTTCAATTACAGCCTTAGTAAGTGGGAATTGCAGCTCAGGGTTGACCGCTCGAGTGGGGACCTGATCACTCGAGCGGTGGGGGTCTGCTCGAGCAGACTGTCGCGGATCTGTTTTTTCAAAAGGGCGTGAGAAACCCTTTTTCTCCCATTCTTTTTATGTTCCTCTCTCTCTAGAGCAAAGATAGAAGTTAGGGTTTAGGTTTGAGAGCTTGTGAAGGTTTGTTTGGCTACTTTAAGTGAGTTTCTTTGCTTTCCCTCTCGGTGATTCAACCTTTAGAGGTCCAATCTTAGCTTTGAACGTGTTTTCTCACCACGCGGTTGGAGATCTTTATAGTTGGAGTTTCTATGAAGCCTCTTCTTGTGGATCTTGCTTCCAAAAGGTAGGATCTAAGACTTTCTTTGAATATCCTCGTGATATGGGTTGTAATTTCTTGTTTGTGAACATGAAAACATGAAATTTGTGTTTTTAAAACCCTAAGTTGAAATTTGATAGTAGTGACAGTTACACCTTTGATTTATGAGGGGTTTAACATATTCCTATCTTGTTATTGTGCTATCATATCCGAACTAATTTATCCCCTAGTATGGAAGTCATTCCGATACTTGGGAAGGAAAAGCCAAGAAAAACTAAGTCCCCAAGGCAAATCCAAGTCTAAATTGATTAAGCCTAAAAATGGCTAAGTATAAGATCAAAGGATAAGTATGCAAAAACAGTGAACATTCAAAAAGACAGAAGAGCATTGTTCATTAAATAATGAGTGGCTGAAACCCTCAAAGCTACAACCAAGAGCCCCAAAGGGACAATACAAGCAATAATGGAAAGGAAAACAAGAGATAACTTAGGCACCACGGCCTTGCAAAAAGAAAAAAGAAGAAAAAAGTTTACGGCTCTACAAGGAACTGCTCGGTGTTCTGCACAGGGGTGCCCACCTCTTCATTCCCTGAAGGAAGAACCTGCTCGGGTGCGGGAGGGAGGTCTTAAGTAAATGCAGCAGATGGGGAGCTCTCCACCTCCACCACTTCATCCTCCTCTTCTTCCTCTACTTGTTTGCTCGGAAGAGGGACTTCAGAGAATAGTGGAGAGGAGGACTCCATTCTAGTAGCCTTTACGGTGTCTTCCCAAGCTGCTGCATATACGATGTCCTACAGCTTAGGAATTTGGGCTTTATAGTTCTTTGTGGCCTCAGCCACCCCTTCCGCATAGGCCTTCTCGACTTCTTCCTCGGCCTTCCTCTTTTCAGCATGGGCCTTCTTAGCTTCGGCCTTTACAACAACAAGCTCCTCCTTCTTCTCATTCAGTTTGTGCTTAAGAGAAGTTTTTTCTATCTCCAGTTCGGACACTCTAGCCCAAGCAGTATTTGCAACCAAGCCCCGATCACGAAGCTCGGCTTCCATCTTGCCGATGATCAGGAGGTAGCTGTGGTTCCACTGGCACATTGTCACCAGCTCAGCTTCTCTCTCCTCCACCCTCTCCAGAGAAACCACTGTTCGTTGAAGAATCTAAACAAAGAGAAGAAGAAAAAGAGTTATGGGAGAAACGAAAATATAGTAAACAGAAATTAATCAAAGAGAGTTACCTGGATGGTGTACCGAATGGCGGACCCGTACAGCTTCTCGAAATCAAATCTTCTAATTTCCTCCATGTCAGAAGGGAGGAAAAGGGCTTTTCAGAGCCCAAGAGTTGTGTCTGGAGACCCATCTTTGTCCCCTATTGTGATCAGATGATCCCTATTTTTTAGCTCAAAAGACCATGGCCCAGCCTCAGTTGGTGGGTCAGCCCCCCCTTTTTCCTTGTCTTTAGCTGGGACCTTCCCCCTCCCAGCACTGGGTTTCGCATCCCCAGCTTTCTTTAATCTCTTCAGTGGAGGTTGAGGCTCCGCTGTACTCTGCCTAGAAGTAGGCAGAGAGAGTTCGGCGGTAAGGTCTATTGCCTTCGCCGGGCAAATCTCCTCTGCTCGGGTGGCTGTGGTGATGGTAACTTTCTTTTTTGAGCCCTTGATGGTCAAGAACTCGGTAAGGTCGGCGGTGATGGTTTTCCTCTTTTATCATCTTGACAATATTGGCTAGGTCGGCAGAATTAGTCGAAGAAGAAGAAGAAGAAGAAGAAATGGAGATAGTGTAACCTGGCGAGGATGGCTTAGGTCGGTTTGGAAGGAGTGGGGGCTGGGCTATTGTGACTTGCCTCCCTCTGCCCAGGTGAAAGGAAGAACCACGATTTCAGGAACGTCTGCTAGCTCTAAGGCAGGACCGGTGATCCGAAGACCCGCTGTGCTCGGTCTGATGAAGCTTCTGTACGTTGGGATATACTTCAAAAGGATATGGGAAGCTTAGACCTATCCTCTTTGCTCAGGAAAACCTTTGTAAGCCTAGACCATTGCACGATCGTCCAAATGGATTCCGAAAAAAGGGCCCCGAGCTCTACTATTAGCAATAGCACTTGCGCCAAACTAAGAAATAGTGTAAGAGTTCATAATAAAAATGACACTGATTTTTAAGTGAGATATTAAAACAAGTAGTTGGCGAGCAGATCTACTAGGGCCAAGACCGTCCTTCTGAGGAACTGTGAAGATGTCTTGCACCTCTCAGGGACCGAAGTCAAAGTTCTCAGTCACGTAGATGAAGTAATCATCCACGTCTTTACGGGAGTCCTGTAGTTCAATCACTAGCATTTCGGCTGCTCTCGTAGCCTTGATGTAATATGATCGAGTGGAATGTTTGACCATATTGTAGCAGTAAATAATATCCCAAATACTGAGATTGATACCTAGAATACAGTTTAGCTCTACTACCCCCATGACTACTCAAAACACGTTAGAGGAGACCTACACGGGGCTTACTTGGTAATGCCAAAGAACTCGGTGAAGTAATGGATGAAGAGGGAAATGAACTCCCCCTCCACTATAGCCACAAGTGGGAGGGGAGTCTTTTCCCTGTTCCCTTCACGCGAGTCATTGACACTGGCCAGAGTAATGCCAACACCATCTGGAATGCCTCCACAGCCACCGGCGTCGACACCAATTTTCTCAGTTTACCTATTTTTGGAAAAAGATAATGATAAAAAGAAAACAAGGCAAACAAGCCTCAAAGCAACAGAATGAGCAGCAAAAAGGGAAGAGGAAGCTTACAAGCAAAAGGTCGATGAAGATCCTCCGTTGGAGCTAAGGTTGACTTTGTCGGAATTCTGGTCTTCTCGCCAAAAATTGCAAAGGAGTTCTTATGAGAGTTCAGTGACGATATAAGAAGCATAAAAAGTGAAGAAATAACCTTGAAAGGGTTTTTATACCCATCAGTTTGAAAAGACAGGTGCATTAAATGCACCACACGAATTAAAAGCATGCGTTGGTTACCGAAACGGCGTGTGCCCTTTCAGACGCCATTCAAAACATGCCACGTCACCAATTAGTGGCTCGAGGGCAAGCTGTCACGCTGCTAGGAAGCCAAAAAGGTGAATCACTGAGGAGCCACCGAACACCGAATTGACGATTCCCCGAATGGTGATTCATACAATGGGTAGTTAAACTTGGCCTAATTCACCGAGCAAAAAGCATACGAGAGTAGGGACAACCTAAATACAGACCCGAATATGTGTCCCGAATAAAAGCAGCATGGGAGAATATGCCCGCCAAATAAACAGAAAACAAAAAACTTTGACTCTCCACTAGGCTCTCCAACAAAGAAGAAACCAGAGTTGGGGGACAGTTGAGGGCGGATAAAACCACGGGCCTGGAAGTCCAGCCCAAAAATCAAACAGCTAACAGTCCGGCCCATGAAAGGTTCAGGCCACCCCAAAAAGGGGCAGCCCACCAGACTCAAGCCCAAGTCAACCCGGGGCTAAGTGATAACCCAAAAAGACTCCATTCCCATTACGACAGTTCGAGAAATGGAGTAAGGGTTTCCTAGAGCAATTAGAATTGCTCAAAAGATAAGGCATAATCTTTGGTAAGCTAGAGATTCAAGTTAAGAGGTAGTGTCCCAAAAGGACTCAGCCTCTCTGGTTTTGGTTCCTATATAAATGAAGGCACTCCATAACCCCCAGATAGAAAATTTCAATCTAGTTCTTGATTAGAAACCTCTTAGAGAAAAATTTAACTTGAACGTCAGAGTGCTTCACGATCAAACCTCGCCGAAAAGCACTAACGGTGTTTTTCGTCTTGCAAGAGTTCGGCAATACCGTAAGCGGCCTCCAATGGGTTTGGCAACAAAGAGTCCGATATCTGATCTATTCGGGATTATCATATTTGAACCAATTCGATTGGTTTTGGTTGTGCCAACCAATTTACAACGCGCGCAGATAAGAATGGAGCAAATTGTATAGGACAATATATAAACTAATGTATTTTATTTTATACAATATCTGAAGTAATTTTTTAATTTGTTTTGTGCCAATGTAGCTTATACAACGAATGAATAGCGTCAATGTGTAATCTAACTACATTAATTTTATACGATGAATGCCGTATAAGCTTATACCAAATCAAAAATTCAAATTTTGAGACATAGATACCTTAAATCAATGATTTAAGTACAATTAAGTAACAAATGACAAAATAACATCAAAAATAACAAAATTACCGCTTAGTGGATGACCACCTTGGGAAGAGTACCAAAAAGTAGCTTTTTACTTTCTTTTTGGCTTAAAATGATGAGAAATGTATTAAATCAAGTATTATGATGATTTGATACTTGTTGAACAAGTAATATACAAAATAATAGAGTGTTATAAGTAAACAAAAGTAAACAAATCATTATTGAAGTTCATATACAAGAAAATAAGTTAAAAAGTCATATATTACCAAAATAGCTTAATTTTACTTAAAATACTATATCTATTTAATCAATTGCTATGAAAACTATGATACTACATGATAATACTATATTTATCATAAACATACTAAAATAATAGATCTCAGTAGGAAAATACACCAAAAATATACATCAAATTAATTTTTAATGCATTTTTTTGCATAAAAGGCACAAAAATCGAGAAAAACCCCTTGATTGATGGGAGATCAGGTTTTTTGTCCCCCAAACTGAACCCTAGCTATAATCCCTCCACCAAATCTGATGTATCTCCCTCAAAAGTTGCACCACGTCAACTCAACCCATGTGAACCCATGTGAAGAAATAAGAAAAGAACTAAAATGAAATGATTCTTGTTCCCTCCTTGTTCCCTAGCCTTCTGCTATAAAAACAAAGCCAAACAACCTCCCTCTCCCCTTCATATTTTTGGCCATATAGAGAGAGAAAGACTTGGTTGAGTGTTCTTGAGGTATTCTACAAGTTTGAGATAGGAAAGATGGAGGAGAAGAAAAAGAAACCAAGGAGAGGTGTTTTGTTTCAAAGCAAAGTCCAAATCCATCCTCCATCATCCTTTGATCTCTTAAAGGAGTAAGTAAAACTTCTAAATCTAATGTCTAATATCTCTCAAAATATCTCCCAAAACATCCCCTTTAAACACTCTAAAAATCGAGAACCGAAATCAAACTGAAAAGGTGTTGTAGTTGAAAATTTGGGGCTGTTATGTTTATGGATGATATGAGATGTTATTGTATGTTGTTATCTTTGAGTTTGTTGACTTCTAAGTGTGCTGGAACCTTGATATTAATGTTTAAAACACAAGCCTACAAAG
>JAULJZ010097141.1:0-12041 GCA_032270985.1 Heliamphora pulchella | reverse complement strand
GATCCGCCATCACGTTGTCGTGCAAGGGCTTCCAGACGGTGGAAAAGATCGACCTGTCCGTGCTTATCCAGTCGGCCGACGGCCGCTGCCTCCTCATCGGCGGCAACCCGCTCCCACCCTCGGCCTCCATCAACTTCTCTTACGCTTGGGATCCTCCTTTCCTTTTGCGGCCGGTAAACGCTGCCGTTGCATGTTGAATGTTTGAATTTTGATTTAAACCCAGTTCAGTTTTAGGAGTGATTGTGATCGTGCGCATGCGGTTGAGATTAAAAAAATGAAAAAAAAAAACCTAGCAAGTTGGAATTGGCTGTGGTTTCGTAATGAGGGGAAATGTAATCGGATGGATAGTATGAGTGATTTTATGAAATTAGTCGTCAATAAATGATTAGTTTTTTATATTTCTGGGTATATGTATGATTCACTTTTTTTAGAGTAGTTATTCAGTTGATATATTGGGAATGTTTGGCATGCTTCAAATTAGGGTACGACTCCTGTTTAAAAGTACTTTTGATTAATTTAAATTTTTTTTAAGAAATAGTTATCTTTTCAAGCATTTCTAATCAACTATTAAAAATAAACAATCTAATAAATGAAAATTTACATAAAAATGATTACAAAATAGAGGTTAAGTATAGTTTCTTTTTATAATAAAATTGACCAAAACTAATTTTTTTAATAAAATGTTTTCTAGTTATGACCCCTATCTCAAAAAGGCACTTTTGAAATTATGTTTTCTACTCAATTATTAAAGAGCTCTCATATTCTCATGTACATAAAATATGATTAATATGAAAAATAAAATATTAAATAAATTATTGAATTTTTAAAATAATGGATAAGTAGTCATTAATCCAATTCTTTGCCTTTGTCATGCATTTAATCCATTTAATTTTTTTTAACTTTTTAGATCTATTGTTTTAAAAGTTTTAAGGTCTAAAGTTCTCTAATTTAATGGTTGATAATTTTATGGACAAAACCACTCTCTTAAACTTGTCGTCCAAGATCTGAATCTGATTTGTGTAATCACGAATTTTTTCTGCATCGTTGCTCAATTTAACCGTTATGTGTTTATATTTGCGGTCATAGAAAAGCCTATTTGATTGTTTGAGATCTCTCTCGGTGTTGCGGTAATTTTTGGAGACCAATTTGTACCGAAATTTTAACCTAAATTCGTTATCATTGCCGTTAGAAAGGGATTCTAAATCTCTGCGCATGTCTTTAGCTTCGGAGTGAACTAGTGCGAAAATTGAATTTCATAAGTTGTGCGAGAATTGGATTTTACGAATTGGATATCATGAGATGGTCCCGTATTGCAGTAATTTTTTTTTTTCGTCAAATCGATCAATTTCGACTTTGGGGAAAGAAAAATGAATAGTTTCATGGTGCAATAATTTTTCTTTCACCAAATCGATTCCTTTGCAAATTGGATTTCATGAGTTGTGGAGAGTTAGATTTCACGAGTTTGATGCACTAGTGAAGATGAAGAGGAACAAAGTTCAGGCACCATTGAAGAGGAAAACAAACATAAGAGAAATTAGCTCCAAGATGAAGAGGAATAATAATATTTTTGTTTGTTAAGCAAACAAATAAATTTATCTATTTATATATTTATCTATTTGTAACTAAACAGATAAATTTATCTATTTGATTTGCTTGTATAACAAATAGATGAATTTATCTGTTTGCAGATCAAATAGATAAATTTATTTGTTTGTTTTGCAAAATAGATAAATATGCAAATAAATAAATTTATCTATTTACAGATCAAACAGATAAATTTATCTGTTTGTTGAATATTTTTGTCCAATTTTACACAATGAATTTTAAGAGTCAAAATATTTTTTATTGGACCTAATATTGTATAAAATGTTACTTATGGACCTTACACCAAAAAGCCTTAAAATAATTATTATTATAATTGAAATGCTTAAGATTTAAGAAATAAAACAAATAAAATAATTCTACATTATGTAGAGTTTGAAGATTAAATTAAAAAGCACCCATAACCTTTTCACAGGTTAATCCATCAACCAATCAAGCTTTCACAATAAAAATAATAATTTTTTTAAATAAAAAAGTTTAATTCAAACCCTTCACAACAAAATAAATAAATAAAAGACAAATCTTGAAGAGGCATGGAATGTCACGTGGTTAGCATTGCTTCGCTTTTCTACACGTCTATAATACAATAAATTCTTATGCAATTATAACTTTTACACTCCAAAAATAAATGTACACTATGTAGAATAAATTATAAAGTTCTCATAACATCTTCAACAGTTTTTTTTAATAAATAAAACAGTTTCTTTTTATAAATACAAAATTATTCAAACCAAATTTCTATCAAAGGTAACCAAAATAACAATTTCAATTTTTAGTTTTTAGATAGAAAATAATAATTTTAATTTTTAACTTTCATATGAGAAGAAAATATTTTTTAAAAAAAATAATATTTAGTTTTTTGTAAAGAAAATGATACATTTAAGTTATCACATAATAATATAAATTTTCTTATATTAAAAAAAATTAATTCAACAATTTTCTATCGAATGTAATCAAAATAATATTTTTTTAATAAAATAAATTCATTTTTTAGAAAGAATAAAAAATTCCTAAAATTCTGTTTTTTTTTTAAAATAAAATTTTAAAATAATTTTATATCAAATGTAAACTGTAAAGCATTTTGAACTTGTATTTTTTGTAAAGAGAGATAATATTTTTTTTAAGAGAGAAAAATGAGGAGAGAAATAATATTTTTTTTAAGTGATACTTTTTATCGTTTGATGTAAACTTAATCAATTTCAACCATTGAATTAAAAATATGACGTGTGATATAAGACCGTTCAAATTTGTAATCTAGATTAATTGCTTTATAAATTGTAAGTAAAAAATAATAATTATAATTTATAATAGAAATTGTGAATATTAAAAAAATATACTATAATTTATAGTTGACTAATCATTTATATAAGAAAAATAATTACATGTAAGAAGAGTTGTGAATATTTTTAAAAATAATAACTTATTAGTAAAACTGATAGCAAAAAGCTAAAAAGTACTCTCACTAGCAATCCCAAACACTGCGATACTTCTTCCACCACTAATTAGATTCAAACGTTATAAATACAATCACATGCAATATGTATTTCAATTTCCTTCAAATTTGATCAATCAAACGAACAATTATTTAGTAACTTTAAAATCACATTTAAGAAAAAATGATACTTTTATCCAATCCCGTTTTGGTAAAAAAAAATTGGGTGTAACCATCTTGAAGCACATTTTATTAGTTAAGTGAGACAACAGTCTAGTATCATAAGAGAATGAGCACAGAGAGAGTTGTACGGCAAGATGACACAATTGTTGATATATGGAGATTGGGTTCGCGCTTTGTCCTTAGAACACACTACAATCTTAATATATATTTAATTAATTTAATTTTTTATGCGAGTAATAAATTTAGTAAGTAATATTAAATAAACAATTTTGATCGTAAAAATATGTATAAAAACTAAACTTGTATTTAAAACAACACAATAATTTGGTTGAAAGCCACCACCAACCCAGTTCTTTGAGATCTACCGCCCACAAGTTGATTACCACCATCAAGCATGTTTGCTGCTCATATAGACAACAATGTCCCCATTAATTTCATTTTTTTAAGGGGACAAAAAAACCCCACAATAGCAATTTGAGCAACCATGCCATGTTAGGATCAAATTGGAAATGCGCATAATTCCCATTAAACAAGGACATACCCAAAATTTGAAGCATAACAAAAAAACATAGCATTATACACAAGTTACACAATACTGTACCACAATGCCACTTTTAACGAAAAATTTGACAACTCAGTGGTTTTAGACTTATAGGCTCCTCACCTGGTCAGCGGTTAGAGTCTCCTCAACCCCCTTCCTTCCTCCCTCCCCTTCCCTCCTCTCCCCGCTGTCCGTGTACTCCCCATAAAAAAAAAATGCCACTTTTAACGAAAAATAAAAGGCAAAATTTATCAAGTGATTGGGTTAACTCACTGGTCGAGCTCTCACATGCCACCACTTAACAATGGGAGGTTCAACTCCCATCCCTCCCCCAGCTTCGGCCTCTCTTGTAATAAATAAAAGGCAAAATTTATCCCAAACAGGGCATTAGCCTGTATCTGCAAAACCCGTGGGTGCAAGAGAAGCCGAAAAAGAGTTGCAAAAGTTCGGAGATATAGGGCAAAATATATATACACATATATATAAAAGATAGCTATAAAATTAATACCATGTAACAGGGGGGCTCATCAACAGGTAATGGCAGTTTTTCTACTCTATATAGGTAAATAGACAAACCTGATCTCTCACAAGTCCCACCTGGCACCCACCGAACACTCTAACCCAAAATTTCCATCCTAAGCTCCTACTAATCCAAAGATTCCAAACTCCCATCCTACCCACGGGAAGAAGAGAACATAGAAAAATAAAATAAATAAATATAAAAGGTTAATCTCATTTCCTCCTCTTGGTCGGTGGCTGGGGAATCTCTTCATCTTCATCTTCATCTTCATCTTCCTCCTCTTCCTCTTCCTCTTCCTCATCCTCATCCTCATCCTCTTCTTCCCCATCCTCATCATCATCCTCATCATCCTCTCCACTTCCAGCATCACCATTAGCCTCATGATCATCTTCTGGATCCGCTTTGTCCTCATCGTTTCCATCTTCACCTGACAATGCATCCTCATCCGCAGCTGCATCGTCACCCTGATCATCTTCATCTTCATCTTCATCTTCGTCCTCAAACTCATCCTCATTATCATCCTTGTCAGCATCCTCTGCTTTTCTCTCAACGTCTGTTTGTTTCCTAAGTTCAGCCAAAGAAATCCTGCAAAACAACCAGCTTTCCAATTGGATTCTACCATTGAAAGCAGCAAGGATCCAAAAGTAAGCAAAAAGAAGACCACCTTACTAACCATTCCGTTGCCCCAGGCCCCCTCAGGAACACAGTTGCACCATTTAGAGAAGATCCCATCTGAAACCAAACAAAAAACAAAACATTCTGATTGCTTGCAAACACATAGGAAGCCTGACAATGAGAAGAATAGAATACAGTATGTAAATAGGCAGTACAGATTATACGTAAATGACATGGAACATCAAGCCCACAAACCATGCATAGAAAAATGAAGCAACTTCAATATGAAACACATTATATTGAGACCACATGCAGCAAAGGAAGATACAAAATAAATACCATGCAGCTGTCACTTAGGTCGGAGCAAATTCCATAGAGAAACAAATGAAATGCTGACAATAAACACCCAAATACATCGTAAATCCAGTCAATCTCCAACCTAATCTACTCAACAAGCTTCTTGCCTCAATTACTCGCAGCTAAATGGATATAATAAACACACCATTATAGAACTCAAATGCACACAAGGGTTCACAGATGGAAATCCCTACTGTCACTGGAGCTCGTAAGTCTCGACATCACCTGACAAGGTCCCCGTGGATTGTCCATCCTCATTGGCCCTCACACTCACCTCTCTCAATCTCTCCCTCTTTCCCCCTGCTATACTCCAACAACCATATGTTTTCCCTTTTGTTTTCATTTTTTCTATGATAAGTATCCTCTTGTCACCTGTGGACCATCAAGGTAAGGTCACAAAGGACATTCTCGGTAGGGGTATGCATGGGTGTGGTTAGGGCTGTTTTGGCAAAGATCACCATCCAAACCCATCTAACGCGGATTGACAATATTTTAACCCGCTACCAACCCAATTTCTCAAAAAACGTGTAGGTTGGTTGAATATTTTGACAGTTTCAAACAAATGGTTTGACAGGTTTAGGGGGATTGATAGCATAGAATGTCGAGCAACCTTAATGACCATACAATCATAACTTTTTCACAATTTCAACCAAAAAAGAATTATGAAATAATTTCAAATCTCAATGCACAACCCATAAATTAATCGAATGTATGATATTATTCAAATTTATTTTTTCAAATCAATACAAACAATTAAATTATGAAGAAAGAAATATGCAATAAGCAAGAGAAGTGAGTATAATCCAACTAGGCACTAGAGTATAAAGGGATTGCGTGTGAGTAAATGGAAGATAATTGTGTGTGTATAGAGGCAGATTGGGTTGGTTTACGAGTGTTATGATAATTTTGCAACCGCAAGCCAACCCAATCTGTCAATTTTTTCTATATAGCCATCCAGCCCTATCCGCTCGTATTTGCAACCCGCATGAACCAGTTTGGGTCGGTGCAGATTAATGGGTTGTCAGTTGTTTTTTTGATATGACTTCATGTTCACAGATGAAGAAGTGGCTCGACTACCTGGCACCGGACAGCCCCTACCTAATTAAGTCATCAATGGATGTAACAAGTTATGCCTTTAATCTTCTCTTCGGTTCTTTTCTTTTTCCTCTCCTCTCTAGTTTCAAAGAAACAACGACTTACAACACCAATGAGCAGAAAAGGGAAAACTTCTTTGAAGTTCTACATTTTTTGCGTTTTCTACCAAACAGAACACCAACACTATCAAAAACTAAATCCCGTCACTGGTATATAAATTGACTGTGACATGCCAGGAAAGACTAAAACTAGAAAATTCTTCCCCCCCCCCCCACCCACCATCCTCCTTTTCTTCACCTTTCCCAACAGTCTTTAGAGGAAGTTCTGAAATCCTCAAAAAGGGCAATTCTGAAACAAATTCAGTGTCTACCACACTCCACAAACAAGCTAATTAGTTCGAATAGAAAGCCATGGGTGCCCAATAACCCTTGCATACACGATCAGTCTAAAAATAACCGGACCAGGGCTTGACTATGAGTTTGAATTCATGTGCAACTTGCATTCAAGACCCCATGGTTAACGGGATTCTACAATTCACGCAAAGTATCGTAATTCGCTACGTTCATGGATGCAAGAGCCGAGAGATATCTGTTGTGAGACAGAGTACCAAAAAAGCATTGACCAGTAACTAGAAAAAAAAATGGGATCGGGGAGCAAAAGACACACATGAACGCAGAGCAAATTAACATGAAAACTGATCTAATCATCAATTCGCAGTATATAGATAAAATTAAGGGACGGTCATCCAAAACCACAAAACAAAGATTTGAACTTTAGGCCAAAGACTAATCGAAACAACAACAGAATCACAGCAAGAGAGTAAAAATTGATAGAGAAAGGGGAAGAGTTAAACCATGAAGAGAAGGCAAGCCAGAGATTTAATAGCAAAAATGGAGGCCTCAACCACCGCAGATTCGATGACAGAGCACACAAACTTCTCCAACACGATAACTTGAGAGGACAAGCCCTCCATCTCCATCCCACCAACAACAAAAATCTACGGAGAAACCATATATATAGAGAGAGAGAGAGAGAGAGAGAGAGAGTTTCAGAGGAAGAAACAGAGAGACTTCATCAAACCCTACCAAGGGTAGCCAAAATTGGGGGTTTATCTAATATCCCTCGCGCGCGCGCGCGCGCTCACTCGACATTTATAGCTCTGTTTGGTATGTCCATAAACTTAAACTTTTTCAAGAGTTTGTTTAGAAGAAAAAAAAAGTAAAAAATAAAATAAATAGTTTGAGTATTTTTAATTTTTTTTATTTTTCATTAAATATTTAACAAAGCCGGCTCAAGTCATAGGCAGCTTAGGTGTTTGTGCCTCTATTATATATGGGCCTCATTTTTTAAGATGATTCATGACTAAGTCCTATTTAACTAACTTTATTAAGAAATAAATCCCATTATAAAATCAGTTTTATTTTAAGTCATATTTTATGATTTACGTCCCAAAATACTCCCATTTGTAATTAAATCAAAATAAAAAAATTATATATATATAGACGTCGGCGCACTTAACAAATTAAAATTTGTGTTATACCTTCGGACCTTGTTATACGTTCTGGTCGTGGAACCTCTGGACTCTTTCCATCATCTCCTCCATAACATTCGAAGCAACGCCATGATTCGTCATTTGGAAGAAATTCCACATCGCCGACGCTTCCCTAACTTCCCGATAACCTCTTTCCGCCGGGCCGGGTCTTCATTATGCTGCCGAGATCGATGACCAGAAAATTGAACTGGGTTTCACTTTTGTTGTTAGATGTATAATTTAATTATATCATTTAATTAAGATTTACTATGTATGATTTAATGAAACCTTAATGTGTATTATTTTCTACGTTTTAAATATAGTAAAGCATATTAAAAATGAGGCATATTAGAAATTTAAATATGGGAAATAATTATATTAAAAAATTAGGACATTTTAATGTGTATCATTTCAATTTTCATTTGATGTTTCAGACATTATTAATATGTATCAGTTCAGCAAACTTTTCTATGTGTATTAGTTTTAAAAATGATATTGTGCCATATGTATCATTTTCTATTACAAAAATTAATCGGTCATTCAATTAATATGTATCATTTTCTACAATTTTAACAAAAATAACATAAAATAACATAAAATGGATTAACCAAAATATTATTAATGTGTATCATTTCCTATTATAAAAATAAAGCAACTACTTAATTAATGTGTATTATTTTCTACAATTTTACCAAAAATTACAAAAAATAACATAAAATGAATTAAGCAAAATATTATTGCAAAAAACAAAGGGTCCAAACTTTGCCATAACATGTTTTGTTATCCATTATGGTAATATGTGAATGTTGGTAATTGCCATTTAATAAAATAAATTTTTTACAAATTTTTACATTTTAAATACGAAGTCAATTAAACTTAAAAATGGATATAAAGGTTCATTTTTCTAAATATTTTTAAAAAATAACTTTATAAAATACATAACTTTTGAAAAAGACTTATCATCAACCACCTTTTTAAAATAGAACACATTCCCAACTTACGCTTTTTCTTAATGCTATTATTTTAGTTTATATTTTTTCATTAGGAGATTGCAGCTAATTTTTCTATTCAATTCATTTTCTTTGGACTACTTTTTTTATTTTAACACTTTATTTCTTAAAAATATGCCATTTGAATCTTATTAGTTTGCGAATGTCATTGAAAGTTTTAGTAATAATTATTCATTCAATTGAAGATAAGTTTGAACAATTTATTTATTTATTTATTTATTTTTTGTTCAAATAGAGGCCAATGAGGTGGGGTGAGTCAAACTTATGAGCTAAGTTTAAACAATTTGTTTTATTTTTTTATTTTTTATTTTTAGTTCAAGGGAGGCCAATGATGACGGAGTGAGTCAAACTTATAATCTTGTAAACTGCCTTACAAAGGTTCGGCCACGTAGGCTATATGACAAGTTCTTGTATAATTTTATTAATGCAAAAATATTTTTATTTTTTTATTTAATGCAAAAAATTAAATCATTAGACAATGATATCTTGAAAAAATAATGTTATAAAAAATATGATAGCTTTTCTTATATAAATTGTTTAGATTCTTTTTTTCAAAAAGAAGGTTTTTCAAATAAAGATAATTCAATTGATGCATTGAATTCTATAAAAAAATTATATATTACTCTTTCCCAAATATATGCACGAGATCTTACGTACAATACGAGATGTTTGTGCAATTTTTTTAAAAAAATTTAAATTAATTAATTATTATCTAAACTATATCACTAGAATGATTAACTAATTTATAAATAATATTAATTGACAATGATATCTTAGCAAATATGAATATAGAAAGTTAATCAATAATTTTGCACCTCAAAAGTAAAAAATATATATTAAAATCTAAATTGCTATATATTTATACAAAAGGCCTGTATTTTATTTCTTGCCTTGGCCCCAAATTGGCCCCAACTTGGCCCCAAATTGGATTGAACCGTCTCTGATATTTAATATATTTTTATTTTTTAATTTTAAGTTGTATATAAAATAATTGTATGACTTTTAAAATTTTTGGGAATAGGATTAACTTTTTACTTGAATGTATTATAGTTATTTTATTTTATTTTATTTTTGTAAGAAAAATAGTGTTTAAAATGAGTATAATTTTTTTAAAAAAAAATCAAAAATTAGTTGGTTTTTTTTTTTAAACCGAACAATATAACTTAAATTCTTTTTTTAAAAAAAAAGTGGGCATTTTAGATATGTCAAGTAGGGACACAGCTGGTGTTTGTCAACAAATTTCAACTTTTTATATTTTTTATAAACCTTTTTTTCCTTTTTAAATTTTTCTGTCACAAGTAATTTAAAAAGTAAAACATTTTTTTGCAAATATTTTAAAATTTTTATTAAAACAAAAAATATGTTTCTACATAAGACAGCATAGTTTGTCATTTTAAAATTTGCTTAGTTTTTATTCTAAAATTTTTACTTTTAGAGTTTCTCATAACTATAGTAAGTTAAAATGTATAAAATACCAAACCACAACACTGTGAATTAAAGGTGAAAAAATATTTAATTTTTTTATACTAGTACCACAGCACTCTGGCACCAATTGGCAACTAGCTTAAAATTTAATTTTTTATTTTTTATTTTTTTTTATTTTTTTAGTTAAAAAGTTAAATTTGGTTCAAAGTAAATTGTTTGGTAACTTAATTTTTAAGTTAACTTTTTTAAAATTAGTTGTTTGGATGAAAAATTAGCTTTTTTACTTTTTGTTCAAAGTGGACAATTTTATTATTTTATATATTTTGATACTAACAATTACATGTAGTTGGTAGTGGTAGCAAATAAGTTATGAATAAAAAATATTATTATATTTTAAAAATAATTGGAGTTTGAATAGAATTTTTTGAGAGCATGTGTTTTGATTTAATTTTTTATTTTTTTTACTTTTTTGCCAAAACTTTAGCTAAAAAACCAAAATTACCATTCAGATCTGCATTTCATAAGTTTATATACCCATCACTAGGTTTTTTTTTTTCTCCTTTACAATGCAGTGGTGGTGTTTGTAGTTATTGAGTGGAAAATAATTGTATTTTTGTCTTTTATGATTTTTTTTATACATTTTGGTATATGTTTTTTATTTCTCGATTGTACTCATCATGAGAAATTTTAAAAAAAGTTTTTTTTTATCAAATCTAAAAAATGTTCACTAAAAAGGAAGCTATTTTTTTTTAGTTGAAAATGGCTTTTTTTTTTTCATCTTTTTTCAAATTTTACTTTTCTAATTCTTTGTGACAAGAGAAATTTAAAGATATAAATATTTATACTAAAAGTTTAAAAAATATTAAGAATTCAAAATAACTACGTAAATTATACTAATTTATTTATTGAGAGTACCACGTAACATCCCACATTGTACTCTAGAAATATCCAATATCTCACATTTAAAACTATGTATTTTGCATAGTTTTAAATATCGTACGAAATAGTATACCAGTTTTCTCATTAATATGGTACGTACCGATACTGATTAAATACCAAGTATCGTTTCAGATTTATTGTTATAATTAAAATATTTTTCATATATTATTAAAAAAAATTGTTCAATAATAAGTAATTTAGTATAATATAATTATTTATTTAAAATAATATTTTAATTAATTAGTCTAAATTAAAATTTAATATTATTATTTATAGTGAAATAATTAATTTGAAAGTGGTAAAATTTAATATGTACACTTTTTAATAATAATTTAATATTGATTAGTTTTAAAACTCTCCTTTTATTTTATATTTGATGTTTGAATTGGAGTATAAAAATAAAAAAATAAAAGAATAAGTAAAAAAATTTAAAAAATTAATTATGGACCAGTACATAGTCAGTATAACCTTGTATAGACATGTACAGATCGGTATTGACCGGTATGTCTGGTACTGACGGTACAAAATCAAATAATTAACATATCGATTTTGTTCCAAACCAGTACATATCGGTCGATACCGACCAATATAATACAATATGTACAATTATGATATGCATATGAATTGATCGATATTGATCGATATAATACGATATGTATAACTATAATATGCATATGAATTACACACGTATATAAGAATGATAATTTTTCCCTAGTCCTCTTTGTGTATAGATAATTTTTAATCCGCCTTCATACGTCTCCTCCGTTATGTTAAGTACGAAATTTTGTTTT
>JAULJZ010097130.1:0-12041 GCA_032270985.1 Heliamphora pulchella | reverse complement strand
TTTTTTATATACAATTTGATAACATGCATGATAGTTTTAGTGAATATTTTGTTTATTCCATTTGAAAGCATGTTTAGGATTTTGATAATATTATTAGCAAAGTTCATGTTCATTTTTAACATCTTTTAGCATATTTTTGTCCTTTTATTTGAATCATATGATAGTTTAGGTTATTTTAATAATATCGCATGTGGGTGTGCTCCATGTACCCTTTAGTTAGAAATTGCATGCTATAGGACTTAAGATTTTATCTCTTTATTTGTTCTAATTTGGAGTGTTATGTACATATGTTATGTATTTTTTATATTTGATTTTGGATGTTCCCTCTTTGCCTCAACTTTATTTA
Source organism: Heliamphora pulchella (assembly GCA_032270985.1). NCBI lineage: Eukaryota > Viridiplantae > Streptophyta > Magnoliopsida > Ericales > Sarraceniaceae > Heliamphora > Heliamphora pulchella. The sequence continues at coordinate 11,695 of JAULJZ010097130.1, read as the reverse complement.
TTTGCATGCATTTGAAAAATTCTTATCAAAGAACCAATGATGATTAGTAGAGGTCAACCTAACGGTTGGGCGAACGGGGTGCCTAACACCTTTCCCGATTCGTACTATAGCCCCCGAACCCTCTTTCTCTGGTTAAACGTTTTAAAGATTAGTAGTCATTTTTGTTTTTCTTAGTTTTTCTAAAAAATTAAGTGGCGACTCCATTTTCAATAAAAAGGAATTTTCAAATTTTGGTTTTCAATGTGTTAAAATATTTTTCAAAACATCTTTTAAATCCTATATTTTTGACCATTTTTCAAAAACTCCTAAATTTCAGCGCCACAATGGGTAGTAATGTTTCTTGTTGTTACTGACCCCTCATTATCAAAGAAATAGGCTTGAATATTCATGCATAAGCATTATGTGTTGTGATCCCTTTTCAACCCTCGTCTTTGTGGCCAAATTCAAAATTTTGCATCAGGGTTGAACCTAAACTATAATGCTCTCCTGTGCATTATCGAATTTGGCTTACAGCTTGAAACTCGTAGTATAGTTTTGCCCGGGGCCTTATGACCCCCTATAGTTCTCATTTTCAACATGGAGCTCTATTTATGTTGGAATATCCCGAACTATATTACTTGGACTCGGGTGCAAGTGCTGGGTACAAGTATGTGTTTCAGTTTTAGATTCGCCTAATTTTCATATCAAGAATTCTAGATCATAGCAAAATATTCATTAATATGTTTCTTTTGTTTTCGAGGATAAATGGTGTTTGCAATATTCGGTTAAGCATTTTATGCATAATATGAAAGTTTATGTATAGTTTTATCCTAAACTCGAATTAGTAAATTAAAAATGTTAGTCACATTTTCATGCCTTTCATCCAAGTGTTGAGTGATGACACGGGTATTCTATACGTTTAGAAGACTCTATGTAACATAAATACCAAGGCAAATTGCATGAAACTAGCATATGATTATGGTTAGCATCATCCGTGTAAGATTTTGAATTGGATTGTATATTCTACTAATCATTTGTTCACTTCAGGTATTCCGGAGTGTGGCTTATAACTCGTTGCGGCTCACTAATGGCAATGGGCTACAATCTTCATGATTGGAGTCGATGTATATATTTCCTCATTCTGGCGGGCGTGATCAGCCGGTTCCTAGCTTTCGTTGGCATGGTCACCTACCAAAGGAAGAAATGAGTTCAAAACCACCATTTTTATGTCATTTTGTATTCTTCCCCACAAAAGCAGAAGAGAAGTGCAAGTTCTAAAAGTTAATTTGTATCACACGGTACGTGATGTGGGATGTTCTGATAATTAAGGTACTCATTTCTTTTTTCTCTATATATATATTTTCAATTCATTCATTCATTCATTGTTTTTTTTTTTTTTTTTGGTTAACAAACTTCATTCTTTAGGCACCAAAAGGAAGTCTGAAAATCCCATTGGGAAATCGGACGAAAATTGTAAAATCCTAATATATAATATCAATGCCTGCACTTTGTTCTTTTGCATATAGGGGCTTTGTTTGGTTCCAACTTAAAGTCAGGTTTATAGCCTTTTTACTTGAAGTCACAATAAATGCAATTATCAAATTACGTTTTTTTTTTACATGGTGGATTAGAGACATATCCAATCTTGTACGATGTTTAGAGTGATTTCTTACTTCGTATTTATTCCAATGTGGCTTATATGTCGGATGACATGATGTTGATGTATAATCCAGTTACATCAATTTTATATAAAAAACACTGTATAAGACTATATCAAATTAAAAGTGGTATAAAAATATTACCCATCATATAAGACTTCAAATTCACTTAAATAACTTCAATTTTTTTTACCCAAAAAATAACATTGCATGAGTTTGAATAAGAATAAGGATAATTTAGAAAATTTGTTTCTTATCCATTGTTAAATTTGACACTTCAACCAGGATGTTGAATTGAATAAAGATGTTGAATAAATTCATCCCAAATATAGGATATGATATGATTTTTTTAATCCTTTCTAGTAGGATGACATGGCCGTATCAAATTGTATAAGTATATCCAATTTTATTATATTCTTATTGGAACTCCAAATATACCTTAAAAATATCGATTAAGGGTTAATGATATTATAAAACAGGTACCTTGCTCATGCCATTTTTTCCCCCTCAAACTTTGCTTAGGCTTTCAAGTCATAAGCTGGTTTTCAATTAATCTATAGCCCTCCAACTTTCAAAATTGAGTCGGTGAGGTCTAAGCCCTTACTCGATAAATGATTTGAACAAAACATGGAGTGGGAAATGGATGGAATCTCAATCTCTAAAGATGAAGTTTCTACCAATAATAATATATAAGTAGAATCCTCTTTGAGAAAGTTCTAAGAATATTACATGTGGTAACATTAAAATTTTTCATGTGGTAATTAATTTTGTTTTTTTTTTTAATTTCTCTCGTTATTTTATTATTGTTGTCTCTTTAATTTTTTTTATTTAATTACTCACAATTAACTCTTCTTCTCCTTCAGTCTTGGTCTTCTTCTCTCCTTTTACATATTTATTTACTGCACTTTACTCAATAATGATATGATAATATATGTTATCATATATGAAAAGTGTAAAATAATATAAGGAGAAAAATAATTAGATATGTAAAATATAGAACTAACAAAACAATTTTTGTAGCACAGTTATTGTATAATATATTAGTATAGGTTAAGCTCATGTTTGTAGACTGTAAGAGCAAGTTTGGTTTAATGGCTATTTTTATGCGATAATTAGTGTATCTTGATTTTTTTAATAAGTGTTCGTTTAGTAACTTGGTTTTAAATCATTTTTTTGGTTTTAAGCCAAAAAGTCAAAAGTTTGTTTTGTTGAAAAACTAATGACTTTTAAGCTACTAAAAAAGTCAAATAAACCAGATGTGAAATTTTAAGATTCTTTTTCAGCTTAAATGAGATTTTGCCAAACTTAAAAGTGAGTAAAATTAAAAATTGTTATTAGAAAAGTCAAAAATCCAATAGGATAAAAGATGGGGGTTGAAAAACGAGGATTTTTGAATTTTTAAACTTTAAACCAAAAAGTCCAAAAAATTAGCTTTAAGCCGGTTTGCCAAACGAGCACTAAGTATCCAAATTATTATTACCTAGAATATATTATATTGGATTGTTTGTATAGTTCTTTTTAGCACTGAATGGTATTTAATTGATAGTGTTTCTTTTAGCACCGAATGGTATTTAGTTGATAGTCGAATAACCATATTAAATTTAATAATGTACAAGAATGTCCTCCAAAAAATAAGTAAAATTCCTTGCAAAGCGCAAGTTGCAATTTCCAGCAATGGTTTTTTAAAATACACACACACAATAAAAAAGAGAGGAACATAAAATAAAATAAAAAATCAATTTTTTTGGCAATGATTCACAATGCTCCAACCACTCTTCTCTTCTGTTAGTTAAGCGAGTGGTTTGGTAAAGATTGGTCTGAGAAGTAAAAACTGATGTTTGTTGTGCAATAAATGAGAAAAATAAATAAGAGTAATGTCCACAAACTTTCCCTTCAATGCCCCACATGCAATCCATCTATCTATTATTCCATTATTTCTTTTCCATCTTCTGTGACTCTTTCTTTCTCTGTTTTTATTCCATCATTTAATATAATTATATTATATGATATGTAAATTAAAGTTTAATTAATACAAAAATAAATACAACATAACTAATAATAAATACAATATAATAATATACACATAAATAGTTGAAGATGAAAAACAAATTTGATACACACACACACACACACACACACATATATATATATATATATAGAGAGAGAGAGAGAGAAAGAGAGAGAGAGAGAGAGAGAGAGAAAATAGAGTACTAACTACTAAGTTAGAGCTCAAATAGTTTTTATTTTTAGCCCAACAGTGGATATAATGGCAATTTCCACCTTAGATGTTTTTTGGAAATACCAATATTTTGGTTAAATTTAAACAATCTATGGCAACTGTAAACAATCAATTAGCAAAGATTAACTATCTTTCATGTGCTGAGACCCTTTCCAATTGCAGGGGAGTATTTATCCAAATTTCAATGTGGATCATCAACATAATTTCAGTTTCTTTAATTTTATGGCAAACCAGAAACTCCTGGGTATTGTAGCATAAATTGTTTTAAGTTGGGTTTGTAAGTGACAGTTCATTAGTAGCTTATAGGTTGTAACTTGTAGTAAAAATTGTGAATATTTAATAAAAAAATTATACCTTATAGCTAGTTAAAATAAAAAATAATAATTATAAGTACTAACAGAAGTTTTGTAAATGTTTAAAAGAGCTTATAGCTTATAGTTAAAATTAGTAGTAAAAAATTAAAAACTACAAACATTAGCTTTGCCAAACACCACCTTAGTTATTTTCTTCAATTTATATATCAGTTTGTATTTCATCTTACGCCATAAAGATTCATATGAATTTTTTCACAAGATCTAATATTCCCACCAACAACAAAAATTATTAAACAATAGTTCTACTGGCTTGCAAGAAAAAGGTGCCTGAGAGGCTTATATACATGAATACATAAAAATATTTTATTATTTTAATTATTTTGAAATAATTTCGTCACGTCATCTCACTCCACAACTAATGTTTCAATAACTCATTTTATTGACTCTGACCCAATCGTAACTTTTTTTTTTAATGAAATATATAAACCCTTTTTAACATTATATTCATTCAATCATTCATAACACCAGTTATTTTATTCGAGCTTACAAGTTGTTCCCTTTGCTCTAGTACCAAATGATATAAACCCTCAAGTAAAACTCACTACTAAAAACCAACTTACAAAAAAAAACAAAAAAAAAAACGTGTCTTAAGAGTTATACACGTAAATATTCCTTTATTTTAATCAAAATGAGACATGATCATAAGAAACAAACCCTAACCTGTATATTTTCATTTCTATGCATGATCTAAACTACTGAGAATAAAGATTGCAAGTAATGATGATTCATTACAGGTATAATTTCAGCAGCTATATTTTGCTTCCTTCTCTTTTCTTTAAATAAAAAAAGCATAGTGCACAGATTTATTTCACAGATCCAAATACACCTGTCTCACATGGAATGCGTGTCCCGATCTGTGATCCAATTTGTGCATGTAGCAGTGTTGTTCTTTAAAATACCCCCCTGCCAGTTTACTGTTAAAAGAACAGGGAAAAAAAAAAGTAACAAAAAAAGTTCCATTACTCTCTCCCTCTCTTCCACATACTTCTTACTATGCTCATCCTTTGTCTACAAATATCCCCGTGAGGATCAACGCGTTTGGCGCGTAACCTGCATCGACCTCTGAGACTGTTGGCCCAAATTATCAGTGATGATCCCATTTTTAAAGGATTATTGTGAAGATCAAAAAGATACGGCACTTAATCAGCATCTCCATGAGAACGAGTCGATGGCTGCAGGTAGCACCTGTCTTCATTGGAAATAGAGAGACTAATTACTAATTATATTAGAAGGTGCACATAACAATTAAGTATAAGCTATAGATAACATTTAACCATCCAGAGCTTGCTGGCTCAATAATCTTTAAAACTAAGTCTACCAACTTAACCCAAAATGTTAAGCTCGGGTTATTCAGGTAGCAAGTTGGTAACTCATTGTATACTTTTCTAATTATTCCTTTCTACTGGTTATGCCCTTTAGCATAGTAACATTTCTTAGCTGGCAGATGTGGTCGTATACGAGTATAGAGCAGCCCATAGACAAATACAAGGTAGTGTACACTATCTTACGACCTCTATCATTCTCTGAAGCCTCTAATCCACCACTAAACTGTCACGGAGCCTGTAGTGGGACGAAAGTTTAGCTATGATACCACTTGTAACGACTTGTGAATTTTAAAACCCAAAATTCAATTAGATTTGTCTATCAATATGTTGTATGCTAACAACCCAAAAAGAAATTCAAACAAATAAATTGAAATATCATAGCATAGATTAATTGACAACCTCCATCACCAAACTTGGTAGAAAGAAAAAAAAAAAAAACTATGCCATTCCATTTTTTTCTTTATGTATAATTTTTTTTTTATTCTTTTGCTAAAATATGCAAGTTTCAGAAATAAGTCGAACCAAAATGACGATGAAAAAATAAATAAATTACCCTATGCTGATATCGTTGAGTAGATTTTTATTTCCAAACAATATCTCCTAAGAACCGAAGAGCTGGAACACCTCTAATCTCCACATCAACAAGGGGAGCCTGGGTCAACATCAAGCCAGAGAGTTCTGGATCACTCTGGATCATATCAAGAGCACGCATCTGATCCTGTGGCATTTGAATAGAAACAATTAGAACTTTTAAATTCAATCCCACAAAGAGAAAAGTAAAAATGTCAAACAGAAAGGTGATCACTTGTGTTGCTTGAATATATGTCAAAGTTTCTTACTGTAATCTGCACATCATAAATTTATTAGAGTTACATAAATTATCGATAAATTACGGTTATTTTGAAAATGCATCTTCATGTGTATCCAATATTTGATGTCAAAATTCCAGATAGTTATTAGAAGGGGGAACTTGTAGAAACAAGGGAGCAGCCACAGGCCCCACACAACAGAAAGTGAAAGAAAATAGAAATTTGCATGGGACAAGCATAAATTTAGTGGGGATCTTTTCAGATCAAAAGTCAAATTCAACTGTCAATACAGATATTTGTGTCTGGATTCATATATGACAGATTGAACAATCATTGTAATCGGATTTGAAACAGAATATTTGGATTTCATCTGAATCCTAATATACAAAAAAAAACTTTAAGAAAAAACTTAATGCCTATCTATTCACAATAAGAATGGAATTATGCAAACACTATATAAAACATGATGAAATTACAATATTTGTCACATGAAAGAATGTATAACTTAGATGTATTTATTATTTAGTAGATCCAGAGCACTACGGTGGCAATGTGCCTATCTAATAATGAGGGGGCTACATGTTTACATGGTGAGAAACATAGGAGAAAAGTGGGAGAAAGTGGAAAAATATCAAAACGCTATTGGTTTGGCACATTGTCAAATGGTGTTCCGAACCTACTTAACAATGTAAAGTCGAGTTCAATTCTATTTTGACTGGATCTTGCCATTTGATTTCATGGTGGGATTTAAATCATATCAGAAGAGGCTGGAGATGTATCCAAACTGAATACATTAACAATACAGGCACAATGTAATGCTACATCTACCACACTTTTTTTCTTTTTAATCATCTACACTTACCACCTCCTCTTACTGCTTTTTGTTAACCCACCAAATGTGACACACCCACAGCCCTTAGATATTAACAGAGCTATTGTGGACCCATTGCACCAAGGGGTGTGAGGATGCCACATCAGATGGCAAACAAAACGTGGTAAGAAGATGTGGTAAATGTAGCATTATTGGTATTATAAGAATAATCTTAACCTAGATAACCTAAAGTACAAGTGGGAGCATGAGCAAGAGTGTCAGAGTGGCAATTCACAAAATTATATTAATGAGAGCAACAACCAGAGCGTCGCACATGTCCAAGTTATAAACTTAAATGCAGACATTTGTATGATAGTTAACAGACATTAATCGTGGACTAAGTCAATAACATAAGAAATTGCCTTGGTGGTGCAGATTCTAGAAAATGAGTGGAATGGCACAGCTTCAAGCCTCCATTTGTGGTCCATAATTCTCATTGAGGATTGCCTCGAAAAAAAAAATGAAGAAAAGGAAGAAGAAGAATAAAGAGCCAAACCACATATTCAAAATCGAATCTGTGGATTTGACTGGCCAAATGTCCTAACCAGCAGTCTTCAAAACTATAAGGGAATCCATCAACTGACTCAGCTGACTTGGACAGATTACATACCCATACTCGTAACCCTACTCCCCTTCCCCAAAACATATGTACTATAAGAAGAAGGATGGGAGGGAAGAAATTGAGAAAAGATATATTCCATTCATAAAAATATGATAGAGCAAGGTTTAAAGCGACATTAATTCACCTAATTCTCGTGGAAATCCTGCAACATTCCCATGTGCCATGAAAATTCAATATGCATTAATGTCAACCACATGCAGTATTCAGAAGCAGTCAGTTCATCAAAAATATATGACGATCAGATTTCTCACACTTCTAGGAAACACTTATAATCTGGAAATAAATTAGTAATTGATTTTACCTTCCTTTTCATTGCACAAAACTTGCAGTCCGAAACTGAGGGGGGAAGCACCTGATTAACAATAAGCCTCTTGACAGGAACATTTTCCTTCGTCAAGGAAGCATGCAATCTTGAAGATTCATTAATCGCCATCACCTTAGCAGAATAGTTTCAAGTTGTCAGTCGTGAAGTTCTAGTTCATGATTCCTAACAGACGTAAAGCACAGAGTACATTTTCCGTGGTAACTAACTAGTCAGGATCACTCCGTAACAGCTAAAGTTTTTATCCTACTTGAATTTCAATCAAATGAGCTCCCATTCATCCCTTGAAAAATTTATTCAACATACAAGCAAAAGATCTGTGTACATTATTCTGCACAATAGACACAATAAACTGAATGGACCCATATTTCATGACAGGCATGCTGTGGATTCTTAATGAACCAATAGGTTTTTTTGTTTTTTTTTCTATTAGTTTTACAACAGCAACTAAGCATGTCATAATAGACAAGGTAAATGAGCAATGCCCCATAATCTACAGGTCATTACCGTGGGGATCGTTACAATGACAAATTCTGTTGACTCTGTGTCACGGAAAAGTTCTCGTACTTTTACCATTCTCTCCCTTAAACGCTCTAACTTGTCAGCCTACAAGAAACCAAACACAGAATATTAAGGACTTCCTATTACAACAAAAGACAGCATCAACCCCCCTGAGACATCAGACTTACAGCATCATGTCGGGTTTGTTCTTGTCCAAATACAGATTTGATGGCTGAAGTTGCTGAAGCTATCTTCTGCCTAAGCTGTAATAGGCAACAGGGTGAATAAAAGAGTCAATGCATGAAACACAGCAATGCTAGACATGTATATGAAAATGTTTCAACCAGGAGAAGGAAGAAGAGAATATAAGCAGGCCATCAAGAAGTCAAGATACTATGATATCCGGACATAAAAGAAACAATGGTTGTTTGTGTGTATAGCTAAACAGCTCAGAATTTAGCAACAGAACACATTGATAGATACACAGGCATTCTGAAGCTAAAAGCTGCATGCCAGATGGGGCGGAGCGATGATTTTTCTTTGGATGGGACAAAATTTGGGGATCATATATTTTTTTACTCAACTTTAAATCAGAAAAGGTGATGCGTGCCAACAAAACAATTAACTTATGAAAGCATATTTTTCACCAAGTTTGAGCTAAAATTTTAAAGTTGTGCACCTATTCAATGTTAATACAGTAATAGAGCTTAAATGCCTTAAAAACGGGGTCATGTGGTCTTTCATGAAGAAGTGGAAAGCTTTCCCTTTTCTGTCTATCCTGAAAGTTGAGAAAGGGTCTCTCGAACCAGGTTTCTAAGATTGAAGTCTATGGGAAAGCCAGGATTAGGCTAAGAGGTGCTCGAACTTCCCTCCAAAGCAAAATGAAGAGACTGCCATCCAAGAATAAGGACTGAATATATGGAATTCTTAAACTTCGGGTTTGGAGTCCAGAAGGTCCCATTGCCACATCGAGATTTGAAAGACCATCTTTTTGGCTTAAATTTCTTTTTCCCTCTGTCGAGTGGGATCAAAAAATTATTATTGTTACCACCTTTTTAATGGCTTTTAACAATTTTATATTTGTTTTTTCATTTAACATCCAATTTTTACCTTTTTATGAGATTTAATGGAGTTTTGAATTTTGTATTAAAAGTCAAATTAAAACTAGTAAAAAGTCAAATGTAAACAAAAAAAAATTAGTAAAAAAATAATTCAGCTACGCAATCGTTAATAAATCAACAACCTCCCAAAACTAAAGCAATTAAACATACTACATCCAAATGAGGCATTGCTTTGACGGTGCCTAGAATTCAATAGGAAGGGTAAATCAAAAATAAAATTGGAAATTATACTGAAATTAAATTTGTTCAAAATTGTAGTAGGATAACTTTAAAAAATTCTTTTCAATCCATAGATGAAATTGGTACTTTTAAAGTCAGCATGTGCCCCCACTGAGCCCTTGGTGGCTCCACCCCCATTGATGGATGAAATGAGTTTATATTGACTAGTGAAAATAAATAAGAAAAAAAGAAAAGGTTCAACCAACTTAAGAGAGAATTTTTTTACAACATATGAAGAGATGCCAAACTTTGGATAAGCTAGATATGGATGTGAAACTTAACAAAATGGAAGACAAATAACAAGCATAAAAAGGATGTACATGGGATGACAAACATGAAGACAAGAAGGTTGAAGTAAGACAATATAATTGATCAACATTAGAGTTTGCAGACAGTGGAGGCATAAATTCAGAAGGTGAAAGATGCATCTCAAGCATGAACACAATAAGTAGAAACTTGAACCAAAACTTAGCTAAAATTTGACAATTAGCACTTCACTAGCATGTTTTTTGACACACATTGATCTAATGTAAACTCAATTCGTTCATTTCACCTGCAAATGCTGATCAGCAATACCTAATATCGTAATTGCTTTATCCATTTTCTCTCAGAATCAGGAATCCAAATCTACGGCTGTTCCATTTTTCTCATAGGTAAAACTTTCTGCCAGTAGAAAATGCGTACACCTTAGAATTAGAGGTTCTCCCCAAAGGCTGAATATAAAGCGTAGATGATTGGGAAAGTTGCTGATTTGGTGGGAGCGTAATTGGAGGTATTTGACGGAGAGGAGATGCCAATGTGTAGATTGAAGATCATATTTTGCCCATTTTGTATAGAGAACCTCTAAGAGATTTTTATATAATTTGTTACTTATCATCGACATGTAAAGTATTGTGTAATGCTTACTCTCAACTTTTGTTCACACAGTAGTGATATTATTGTTTTTCTCATCTTTGAAATCCTAGAGTAGGGTAGGTTAGAGAAAAGAAAGATCCAAAATGGGAATGGCTAGGATTTTGAACTTATTATATATACATTGACGATTGAATTAATTTTATTATTATAAGTTCATTCCATACCATACGAGTACTCATCCATCAAAAAATTAAACTTGCATGGATTCTAGCTCCAAAGGGAGTTCTTGACCTGTTGGGAAAAAATGTTAGCTGATGAACTCCTAATTCTCTGGCAAATACAACCCGTTGATCATTTATTCACATGTACATATGGTAGCATTCAAATAATTCCCATTGATTTCACCTTGGGGACTTCTGCTTTACACACGGAATGGTGTTGAACATCCTATTCGTATGAGTGGCCTAAAAATGAGGGAATTATTATCATATTTCGTGAACTAATGTCTAAGGGTTTCAATCTTCAACCATCCTGGTCCTCAGGACCCAACACAACATAATTCCTCTTTTTCTTTAGCTATAACAATTAATGGAGTTGTTGTAGCATTAGCACTTTCGTTGTCAATCCTTTAGTTCAAAACCAATTGAGCTTATTTTTTTTGTCCCATACTCTCCCGAAATTGTAGCAATCATAGGACAAGGACAAGAAGCATACCAGTTGTGAATCAGGCCTGGAAATGCTAGCATGTTTTTCAGGGTCATTATGACAAAAGACCCATGCCCAATTTCCATTGCTTTTGA
>JAULJZ010097098.1:0-12041 GCA_032270985.1 Heliamphora pulchella | reverse complement strand
AGTTTTTTATCAAAATTAAAAACTTAAAAATAAATTGATAAATTAAATTTTATATTACTTATTTTTGTATTTAGTAATTTTTTATTTTTTAATTATATATTTTTAAATAAGATTTTGTAATTAAACAAAAAAAAAGAAAAACTAAAAAAAAATTTAAAAAAAGTGTTTCAACATTATTTTCGTTTGAAAAGTTAACAGAAGTTAATTTTTGGATCTAAATGTTACAAAAATGAAAATGTAAGAGAGTACAATGATATTTCAGAAAATAGAGAAGTTGTCAATATTATTACTCTTAAATACAAGAGATGTATATGTAATTTACCCTAAAAGCCAATGGTGGCAATTGAAATTTATTTATACCAATTAACCTATTATCTTAGAAAGAGAAAACTTAAATATGCATGCTGAGTGATAAAATAGATATATTATTTAAATGAGAAATCTTCTACAATTACGTTATTTTTTATTATTTCATTATAGTTTTGGATAACTTTGGACAAGTGATTAGTTTATATTTTCTTTGTGGACATAAACATTGAATGAGAAAAAACTTGTAAACACTTAATTTGTATCTTGTAATCGAGGAAGAACATTAATTTTAGGATAATGACTACATGCCTATGAATCTAACGGGCCACATCTTTTGTTCTTAATTTCTACTACTTTTATATTATTATTTTTAATATCTTAAATTTAGTATTATTTTATTTTTTAAAATAGAATTATTGAATCTTTAATGTGAGAATTAGTGATAACTCCAGCATAAAGATGTTAGCCTTCCTTATGTCCTAATTAATGAAATTTAATGGCTTTTGCCCTCATTATTTTCTTTTTATTATGTGAAGTGATTTATAGCTTTTTTAAAGCACTCTTTTGTCCTCGTCAATTTTCTAAAGAAGTTACTGACCAAGGCCATTTCCGGAGAAGCAAGGATTCCTTTTTTATTTTTCTTTTATCTTTTACCCTTACAAATAGTAATTTAGATCATCATGCAAGGATAAATCAATCAAAAATCAACACAACAATCATTAATATATTAATACCAACCCAACCTAAGAACCCAAGACATCGACATGAATCCAATGGAATCGATTTGCCACGACTAAGATCACTCTGCGTTGTTAATGGATTTCGAGGCATTGCCAATTGATATAGATTTGATGATGATTTAGATAGAGGGATTAGGGGAAAGAGTGGTATCGTCTACCACCTTGATCTAGGAATTGTTAGCGAATTTAGAACCATTGTTAATTACAAAGAAAATTATCTTTAATAGTTACCTGTAAAATTTTCTTGATAGTAGGGATGCACACGGTCTGGATTGAACCGATTTTTCAAAAAATCAAGAACTGAATCGTTCATAACGGTTTCAGGTTTTTTGGAACCGTATCCGAACCGTTCAAGTAACGGAACCGGACAGGAACCGATCCGTGACAACCGATCGGACACGGTTCGATTAACGATTCCAACCAAAATAAATACATTTTCATGATCTAAATCGTTTATTTTATTGTACTTAATTTATATATTATTATTATAAAAAATTAAATTAATTGGATATCTTTAACTACCAAAACAAATCACATTTGTGATAATAAAATAGACATCACAGTTTTATTTTATTAACACAAATGTAATTTGTTAAGCCAATTAACGATATCCGATTAATTTAATTTTTTATAGTAATAATATAAAAATTAAGAACAATAAAATAAACGGCTTAAATTATATATATATATATATATTAAAAATTTTTAATATTAAGTAAATCTGGTCCGGTCCAGTTCGGAACCGTGAGATTAATCCAGAACCGAGAATCGGATCGTTCAGAACGGATTTTAAAATTTTTAATCCGGAACTGAACCGCGACAAATAAAAATTGGACCGAATCGTACGGACTGGACCGGACCGGACCGGATTATCGGTTTTTTTAATTTTTTGTGCAGCCCTACTTGATAGCACGTAGAATTTTGTTCATTTTGCATATTTTTTGTAAAATTTTTCTGTATTTTTTTAAGGCCTACATATTGGTCGCAATAACTTTGGAAGAAATTATTATTTTGATTATTAATTTAAGAAAGGTAGTTGTAATTTAACCAACATTGAAATTTGTGTCAATGAAATTTTCATTACAAGTGAGAAATTTCACTACCAAATAAATTTATGTTGTACCTTTTGATAGAAAATTTGGTATCCATCATGAATTTTGTTCGATGTATGTTGACAAGAGGATACTAAAGCAAGCCATTAATTTTATAGAAACAGAGGCATTAAATAAAAGGTATGGCAACGTAAACTTTGTTGTGATGAAGTTCCATTGTACTCGCCGGGTGAGTAGACATGTATTAGTGCCAAGTGTAAATTGGTCCACTTCAATTTACGGGGACATATCAAAGAAAAAGATTAGTAGTTTTACAACTTCTATTAAAATCTCATAATAGCAGAATTCTTATCAAAATACTCATTTTTTATTTAACATGATAAAGTGAGCCCCACCATTGTCTAATAGGATATTGTCATATCACTTAATTTCAAACCGAAATTAGTCCTTATTTAACTAAGAATAGTAGTGCATGCTATATTGTATAAAGTTATTGTATATTTACTTAGTGTAGTGCACATGACAATTTTTTTCGCAATTGTCTCATCCCATTATGTATGAATTTTTCGTCTCGAATAGCAAATGGGGTGGGACGGTATTTACTTATCTCGTCTCGTTTTTCTTATCCTGTCCCTGATTATATTACATAAATATTTTTTAAAATATAAATATATGTATAAAATATATATTTTTTAAATTATAATAAGTCTAAAATATTATATTTATTTTTAATTTTTTTTCTCTATTTCATACGTTTTATATTTTTTGTTTTATTGATTCATCATAACTAATTTTTATTTTTTCTATTATTTATAAATATTATTAATATAATTCTCTTAAATCTTATAAACTATCTCCAAAATATTTTCGCCTCCGCTATTTCTTCGATATTTCTCTCGTTTCATCCCGATCAAATAGGGGATAAAGATAAAAAAAATTTATTTTTAGTCCCGTCCCATCTCATTACCATTCCTAGTGTAGTGGACTCTACACCAACACTTAATATGAAGTCCATCATATTTGTAAGTATGCGATTAATTACGTAGTGTAATATGCATTGTTTATATTATTTTTGTTAGAGAAATGACATATTTTGAAATAAGAACAATAAATTTACAAACAATGTTTGTAAAAAAAATTTAAAATATATAATAAAATGTACATACTTATGTTGAAGCAAAAATACCAAGTAATATAGTTAGCATAGAGAGGAAAAATTAAAATAAATTTATTCACCTATTTTAAAAATTAAATAAAAAATATTTATTTTTTTAATTAGTTTAAGTTGTGGCTCTGTTACTAATATATAGTTAGTTTTACAATTTAAATTAATAAAAAAATAAATATTTTTACACGTCTTCTTAAGTAAACAAATTCAGCCTCAGAAACACACATGAGAATCGGGATGCCGAGTCGGAGGGGATTTTCTATGATGCCCCAAAATGGTTTTGGGGCATGATACCCAAATGAATTTGGACCCTTGAATGACCTTTGGAAACAATCTGGACCATTGGATGAAATTTGAAAACAATTAGAATGGTTTTCACAATATCCAAGAGAGTTTATTTTTTTTCCCGCCAAAAACATAATGGATCCAACTTTTACCAGTAAATATAACCATTTTTACCAGTACATATAATCACTTCTACCATTGAATGTCATAATTCCTACCACTACATATGACCAATGGATTTTATATTTTTTCCGCCAAAACTAAAGATATATAACTTCTACCAGTACATATAACCATTTTTACCACTATATATGAGCATTTCTACCATTGAATCTAATAATTCTTACAACTACATATGATCAATGGTTAAACTCAATATTACAACTTTTACCACAACAATGTGACTGTACCTAGTTAATGTGACTTTACCTACACCCAAATATGAACACTTTTACCACTCAATGTGATCCTTGGAAGCTATGTGGTAAACCTAAGGTGGAAGAACAATTGTGTTTCTACCACTCAATGTGACAAAACTTACAACTTGACATAAGAACTTCTACCACTCCATGTGATCTTTGGAAGTAATGTGGTGTGTCAAAGATTGGTGTAAAAACAATTGTATTTCTACTACTCAATGCGACAAAAATTACCACTGGAGTAAAGGACTTCAACACTCTATATGATCCATGGAAGCAATGTGGTAAGTCAAAGGTTGGAGTAAGAATAGTTGGATAACTATCACTCAATCTGATCATAATTATCACTAAAGTAGACCACTTCTACCACTAAATATGATAACTTCTACCACAAAATGTGACCTTTTGATGCCATGAGGTAAGACTTTGGTCATAGGTCAATGGTGTTTCTATAGCGATATGTGACAACTTCTAATGCTTAGATTGACAAATTCGACCATAAAATGTGACATTTGGATGCCATGTGGTAACACTTGTTTCATAGGTTGTGTGTTTCTACCACTCAAAGTGAATACTTCTACCACTCAACATGATAACTTTTACCACCATTTTATGACCCTTGTATTATACTTGCTACTACTTTGATCATAGGTCAAGTGAGTTTCTACCATTATATGTGACTACTTCTACCACCAAGTATGACAATTTCAACCCCTAGATGTGACATTTGGAAGCCCTGTGGTAAAACTTATATCATAGGTCAAGTGTATTTCTACCACCTAATGTGACCACTTATACCACTCTGTATGACAAATTTTACAACAACATGTGACACTTGGATGCCATGTGTTACCATTTTAGTCATAGTTCAAGTGAGATTCTACCACTATATGTTACCACTTCTACCACTAAGTATGAAGAGTTCTACCACTACGTATGACACTTGGATGCCATGTGCTACCACTTTGGTCATCGGTCAAGTAACTTCTACCACCTAATATGACCACTTCTACCACTATGTGTGACCAATTCTACCACAAAATGTGACACTTGGATGCTATGTGATACCACTTTGGTCAGAGGTCAAGTGTATTTTTACCACCATATGTGACCACTTATACCACCATGTATAACAAATTCTACCACGAAAATATAACACTTGGATGCCATGTGTTACCACTTTGGTCATAGGTCAAGTGAGTTTCTACCACTATATATGGCCACTTCTACCACCACGTATGATTATTTCTACCACTATATATGACACTTGGATGCCATGTGTTACCACTTTAGTCATTGGTCAAGTGAGTTTCTACTACTATATGTGACCACTTCTATCATTATGTATGACCAATTCTACCACAAAGTGTGACATTTGGATGCCATATGATACCACTTTGGTCATAGGACAAGTGAGTTTCTACCACCTAATCTGACTTCTACCACGATGTATGACAAATTTTACCACAAAATGTGACACTTGGATGCCATGTGTTACCACTTTGGTCATTGGTCAAGTGAGTTTCTACTACTATATGTGACCACTTCTACCACTGAGTATGACAATTTCTATCACTAAATATGACACTTGGATGCCATGTGGTACCACTTTGGTCATAGGTCAAGTGACTTCTACCACCTTATATGACCACTTCTACCACTATGTATGATCAATTCTACCACAAAATGTGACACTTGGATGCAATGTGATACAACTTTGGTTATAAGTCAAGTGACTTCTACTACCTAATATGACCACTGTGACCACTATGTGTGACCAATTCTACCACAAATGTGACCCTTGGATGCCATGTGATACCACTTTGGTCATAAGTCAAGTGACTTCTACCACCTAATATGACTACTTCTACTATTATGTGTGACCAATTCTACCACAACATATGACACTTGGATGCCATGTGATACCACTTTGGTCATAGGTCAAGTGAGTTTCTACAACTATATATAACCACTTCTACCACCACGTATGATCATTTCTACCACTACATATGACACTTGGATGTCATGTGTTACCACTTTGTTCATTTGTCAAGTGAGTTTTTACTACTATATGTGACCACTCCTACCACTTAGTATGACAATTTCTACCACTGAATATGACACTTGGATGTCATTTGGTACCACTTTGGTTGTAGGTCAAGTGACTTCTACCACTATGTAAGACCAATTCTACCACAAAATGTGATACTTGGATGCCATGTGATACCACTTTGGTCATAGGTCAAGTGACTTCCACCTCCTACATATGTACCTATCCATTATAATTTTTTTGAGAAAAATAAATTTTACATATGTTCAACCAGAGAGACATAAAACCTGATTCGCGCCCAACTGACCTTTTATAAAAAAAAATAAAAAACCAAAAAAAAAGTTGATCTAAAAGCGTGGAAGGTAAAAATGTTTATTATATACTTTACACTAAAAACGTGCTTCAGAAAAATATTTTTACAGTAAATTTTATAAACGTTTTTAATAAAAGCGTTTCATATGCTTTACACTTAATTATAATTTACACTAAAAACATTTTTCACACAACCGTTATTAAAGCAAAGTAGAAAAACATTTTTTCTTAAAACATTTTTATAACAATGTAAACTAAAAAAGTGTTTGGTAACCACGTTTATACCTATATATGGCGCCCACTATGCGCCCAAACTTGTGCCCAACAAGGCAGGATCATCTCCTACACCAGTGACCGGCCCCCAACACGCGCTCAACATGGCACCTAACAAATCGTGTCAGGCGCCAAAACCAGTTGCCACATTCAACCCGCGCTGGACTCAACACTCAACAAGCTTTGTTAGGCGCCACATAGTGCCCAACTCACGCTTAACGATTATGCCAAATAAGCTGTTAATATCGTCAGTGTTGTCATAACTCCACATATTTTATCTCCATCCTCCTCCAATTCTTCTCTCTCCCACAAGTAAATATCCATAACCATTTCCCCAAGAAGGCATGGTTGATGCCGTCGTTAAAAAAGAACATTTCGTCGCAAATAATTGTTACAACGGCATTCTTTCATCGCTAATAGTTTTTGCAACCCAGAAGTTGTGACGATTAAAATACCGTCACAAGAGCAAAGAAGAGTCTGGCACCCCAAAACCTCTCTAGAAATCACGCCCAACGCGCGCTCAAGCGCAGGTTAAGCGCCACCCTCAGCATACTCTTTTCTCCACACTTGAAATTTTCCGTCCATAATAGTTTTTGCGATGGCATTTTTCCATTGCTAATAGTTTTTGCCACCTAAGAAATTGTGACAATTGAAATGCCGTCGCAAGAGCAAAGAAGAGTTTGGCACCAAAACTTCTTTGGAAATCACGCCCAATGCGCGCTCAAGTGCCGGTTGAGTGCCACCCTCAGCATACTCTTTTCTCCACACTTGAAATTTTTCGTCGCTAATAGTTTTTGCATGACATGAGCAAACACTTTGGTCATATGTCAAGTGAGGTTCTACCACCACATGTGATCACTTGTACAACTAAACATAATAACTTCTACAACTAAACATGACCATTGCATGACATGAGCAAATACTTTGGTCATATGTCAAGTGTGGTTCTACCACCACATGTGACAACTTCTACCACTCAACATAACAACTTCTACGACCAAATGTGACACTTTGATGCTATGTGATAAGATTTTGGTCATATGTGAAGTGTGTTTCTACCACTATATGTGACCACTTCTACAACTAAACATGACAACTTCTACAACTAAACATGACTTTTGCATGACATGAGCAAATACTTTGGTCATATGTCAAGTGTGGTTCTACCACCACATGTGACCACTTCTACAACTAAACATGACAACTTCTATAACTAAACATGACCCTTGCATGACATAAGCAAACACTTTGGTCATATGTCAAGTGTGGTTCTATCACCACGTGTGACAACTTTTACCATTCAACATGACAACTTCTACCACCAAATGTGACACTTTGATGCCATGTGGTAAGACTTTGGTCATATATGAAGTGTGTTTCTACCACCATATGTGACAACTTCTACAACTAAACATGACCCTTGCATGACATGATCAAACACTTTAGTCATATGTTAAGTGTGGTTCTACCACCACATATGACCACTTCTACAACTAAATATGGCAACTTCTACAACAAAACATGACCCTTGCATGACATGAGCAAACACTTTGGTCATATGTCAAGTGTGGTTCTTCCACCACATGTGACCACTTCTACAACTAAACATGACAACTTCTACAACAAAACATGACCCTTGCATGACATGAGCAAACACTTTGGTCATATGTCAAGTGTGGTTCTACCACCACATGTGACCACTTCTACAACTAAACATGACAACTTCTACAACTAAACATGACCCTTGCATGACATGAGCAAACACTTTGGTCATATGTCAAGTGTGGTTCTACCACCACCTGTGACAATTTCTACCACCAAATGTGACACTTTGATGCCATGTGGTAAGACTTTGGTCATATGTGAAGTGTGGTATAACTAAACATGACAACTTCCTCAACTAAACATGACCATTGCATGACATGAGCAAACACTTTGGTCATATGTCAAGCGTGGTTCTACCACCACATGTGACTACTTCTACAACTAAACATAACAACTTCTATAACTAAACATGACCCTTGCATGACATGAGTAAACACTTTGGTCATATGTCAAGTGTGATTCTACCACCACATGTGACAATTTCTACCACTCAACATGACAATTTCTACCACCAAATGTGACACTTTGATGCCATGCGGTATG
Organism: Heliamphora pulchella; assembly: GCA_032270985.1. Classification (NCBI taxonomy): domain Eukaryota; kingdom Viridiplantae; phylum Streptophyta; class Magnoliopsida; order Ericales; family Sarraceniaceae; genus Heliamphora; species Heliamphora pulchella. The sequence goes on along the minus strand of JAULJZ010097098.1, from coordinate 3,285 downwards.
ACTTTCGTTATATGTGAAGTGTGTTTCCACCACCATATGTGATCTCTTCTACAACTAAACATGACAACTTCTACAACTAAACATGACTCTCGCATGACATGAGTAAATACTTTGATCATATGTTAAGTGTGATTCTACCACTACATGTGACCACTTCTACAACTAAACGTGATAACTTCTACAACTAAACATGACCCTTGCATGACATGAGCAAACACTTTGGTCATATGTCAAGTGTGATTCTACCACCACATGTGACAACTTCTACCACTCAACATAACAACTTCTACCAGCAAATGTGACACTTTGATGCCATGCGGTATGACTTTCGTTATATGTGAAGTGTGTTTCTACCACCATATGTAATCACTTCTACAACTAAACATGACAACTTCTACAACTAAACATGACTCTTGCATGACATGAGTAAATACTTTGATCATATGTTAAGTGTGGTTCTACCACCACATGTGACCACTTCTACAACTAAACATGACCACTTCTACAACTAAACATGACCCTTGCATGACATGAGCAAACACTTTGGTCATATGTCAAGTGTGATTCTACCACCACATGTGACAACTTCTACCACTTAAGATGACAATCTCTACCACTGTATGTGACCCTTCCATGCCATGTGGTATGACTTTGGTCATAGGTTAAGTGTGTTTCTACAACAATATGTGACCATTTTTACCACTCAAGATAAAAACTTTTATCACTATTTATGACCTTAGGATGCCATGTGCAAACACGTTGGCCATAGGTCAAATGTGTTTTTATCACCATATGTGACAACTTTTACCACCCAACATGATAATTTCTATCACTGAATGTGACCATTGGGTGCCATGTGGTAAGTCTAAGGTCTTAGGTCAAGGGTGTTTCTATCACTTCAAGTGACCACTTCTACCACTCAACATGAGACCTTCTACCACTAGATATGATCCTTGCATGCCATGTGCTAACACTTTGGTTATAGGTCAACTGTGTTTCTACCACCATATGTGACCATACTTACCACTGGACATGACCACTTCTACCACTCTATGTGACCATAAGATGCCAAGTGGTAAATTAAAGGTGTAAGAACACGTGTATTTTTACCACTCACTATGACCATGATTACCACTCGAAATGACCACTTCTACTACTCTAGGTGACCATAGGATGCCAAGTGGTAGAAATATATTAATTTGTGTGCTATCATGTGGATTAATTTAGTAGCATAAGAATATTATTACTTAAATTATACATGGTGTAAATCTAGATAACATTTAGGCAATAATAGTTTAATTTTGTTTGTCATATGTGCATCGGAAAGAGAATTATGGGGTGTTTGGCAAAACTACTCATTGTAGCTTTAAACTTCATGTTATTAATTTTAGCTACAAGTTATAATTATTTTTAGAAGCCCACAACTTCTGTTATAAACTATAACTAATGTTTGTCTGTTTCAACTGTAATTTATAATTTTTAACAAACACTCACAACTTCTGCTATAATCTATAATTATAACTTTTTGTTTCAGCTGTAATTTATAAGTTTTAAGAAATACTCATAACTTATTTTACAATCTGCAATCTATAAATTATTAGTTTTAGTAATATCAAACACCACCCACCATTATTCCAATCTCGTGCAATGCACAATTATATAAGAAAAATGTGACCACAATTATAAAGAATTTAATCATATTTACAATCCCATTAAGCGAAGTCACTAAATTATTTCAACGTGCATTGAAAGATAAATAATGTGCGCAATTTCAAATAATTCGTATAGACGTACTCTAAATATTTCAAGCGGAGGTGCATTAAAAATAAATTAAATTGATATAAAATATGTATTTGTTTAATTTAAATATTTTTTAGAACAACTATCATTAATTTTGACCAATCATAAGACGACGCGTGTTATTATTAAAGTTAAACAATTAAAGAAATTTTAAAAATGGATTACGACTTTTAAAATTGTAGAGATAATGACGTTTTAATATAATGTAATACTTATAATGAACCTGTACTATACATGATTAAATTATTTGTTATAATACAATCTTCAAGTTTTAAAATTTGTACAAAAGTTATCAAAAAAAGAGAATGTGTTATTAAGATGAATAATTATTTTCAATTTTATTCAAACATTATAAGGAGTAATCTTATTGAAAATTTTAAATATCGTAATTACATATAAAATCAAGTTTATTTTTTTTTTGGTTTAGTTTGAGTATTGCAAATAGTACATCTAGTGTGTGAAAGATAAAAAAATACAAATCTATTTGCAACAACATGGATGCCGTCATTAAAAAAAAATTCCCGTCAGTTTTTGCGACGATTTTTTTCCATCGCTAATAGTTTTTGCAACCCAAAAATTTGTGACAATTGAAATGCCATCGCAAAAGCAAAGAAGTGTTTGGCTGCTCTCTGGAAATCACGCCCAACATGAGCTCAAGCGCAGGTTGAGCGCATCCTCGGGATACTCTTTCCTCCATATGCAAGATTTTTCGTCGCTAATAGTTTTTGCGACGGTATTTTTTCATCGCTAATAGTTTTTGCAACCCAAGAAATTGTGACGATTGAAATGTCGTCACAAGAGATCAACACCAAAACCAACTCTCTGAAAATCGCGCTCAATCGGTGCTCAAGCGCCAGTTGAGCGCCACCCTCAAGATACTATTTTCTCTTAATTTTAAATATTGTACGGCTGAGATTAGATTTAAAAATCTAACGGTCCAAAACAGTTTGGGGACATCATGCCCCAATACCGCTTTCGGGTATGCGAGGACGACCCGGGTCAGAGAGGTCTGGTTCTATTTCTGGGGGAGGTTTTACTTTGGAGGTGGGGAGGGGTTTAGGATTTTCTCATTTCTTTTTTTTTTTATGATTTTAAATTATTTTAATTTTAATTGGGTATGTAATTCGGGCTCGGCTCGGCTCGGCTCGACCGTGGACAGGGTGGGCCAAGCTTGGTTCAGGCCCGATGGGTTCCCATCAAATTTTTGAGCTGAACTTTTTTCTCTGAGGGTCGGCCCAAGCTCTAGGGGTAAAGAGCTTGGACTTGGGTTTGGGCATGGGCTACGGGCTTGGACCTCTGAGCGGACTTGGCCGGGACTGTGAAATTTTTTAAAATTTATAATACAATAGTAGTTTAAAATTAAGTTAAATTAAAAATTATAAACTTAAAGTTTATTATATCATATAAATTTGTAATTAATAATTTATTAATTTATATATTATAAACTAACTTATTCTCTACTTATAATAATAAATTTTTAAATTT
>JAULJZ010097087.1:0-12042 GCA_032270985.1 Heliamphora pulchella | reverse complement strand
TTTTGTGCCCACATGTTACGAGGGTCGTGGTCACTCAATTGGACTTAAATTGGAGGTCTAGAGACTTCAAAGAGTGACATGGGAATGAAGGGAATGAACCATAAATGAATTAAAGAAAGCATGTGAAAGATTGGCAAAATCTCCTGTGTGTCGAACGGAATGGTCCTCTTTCAATCATGATTTTTCCATCCAATAATTCATATATTATAACGGAAAATTAGTTTTAGGTCATTAAAATAATATTAGTTTTGTTTTTCATCCATTATAAAAAATTTTAACGCGCGAGATTCAATTTTAACGCGTGAGGTCTAGTTGGACCCTTAAATAGATAAATTTATCTGTGTAGCAGACAGATAAATTTATCTGTCTTGCATAAATAAGCAAACAGATAAATTTATCTGTATAAAGAGTACTGTACCTTTTCAAAATATGTATAGAACATACAGATAAATTTTTCTGTCTTGTATAATTAAGCAGACAGATAAATTTATCTATCAAATTATACTTGTTTAACTAAACAGATAAATTTATTTGTCTAGTATTTATTAATACTAGAAAAGAATAGATAAATTTATCTATCTAACATTTGTCAATACTAAAAAGAAATAGATAAATTTATCTGTTTATCAAATTGTGCTTGTTTTACGAAACAAATAAATTTATCTGTTACTTGAATTTATTTGACTTAACAAATAAATTTGTCTGTCTAACATTTGTCAATGCTAGACAAAAACGACAGATAAATTTATCTGTATGCATTACATATAAATTTATCTGTTTGTATTAAATTTATCTGTGTTGTAAGCGATTGGATCTCGCGCGTTAAAATTTTTATTAATGGACCTTACGCGTTAAAACTTATTTTTTTAGAGTTTTGGCTGAAAGCCTTTTATAACAAATGAACTATGAGCATTTTATCAATATTATACAAATTTGACACATGGAGATAAAAATGGGCATTTCCTACTTGGGTGTGGAAACAAACTCACATACCTTTCCAATGGTTTAATATTCACATGATTTCGAGGTCAGATGAAGTCGAGACAAGAGTGCGAAGTTGGGGCATAAAAAAAAGACGTTCTGAGATAATTCGTCTCACGAAGTTTGGATGAAATTTATAGAGTTTGTACTGTGCATTCCAACAAAGTTATGCTATCTGCCTTCCAAAGTCCGAACGACATGACCTCTGTCCAGACAGTGGTGACCAAATTGCTCATTTTTTTATGGTTTAAATGTATTTGCTTGGAGGGAATATCAACAAAAAATTCAATAGATCAGATATGATTGTTCAGGATCACAGAAAGAGACTGTGGAGACTAGAAGATGAGGTTTGAAGATTCATTCATGGGGTTCTCTTTGAAGGTTTTGGTTTCTATCCTGACCATGAGCAACTAATTACCATATCCAAGCTTTAGATGAAACCCTAGCCAAGTGATAATGTTTTGTATTTAGTTTTAAGATTTTCATTATTATTCAACGATCGTATAAAAATAAAGGCTTTTAAGTAATTTATTTGATCTTACTCTTCTTATCTAGCACGTGTTTACTTTCTCTAAATGTGAATGCAAGCTTATACAACAGGTTTTAGAGTTTTGCGATCAATATTCAGGATAGTGTATAAGAGAAGATAAATCGTTCGTATATTATATTAAAGGCGATTTGTGCTGATCGAAGATATGGTATACTTGACTATTAATTCCATGAGTTTTCTAGACGTTGCTATTAGACGTTATACTTACAAAGGAATCATAGTTGAATTGAGTAATAAACCCAAAGTTAATACAACTATTTTGTTTACGGGGTTATGATTGATTCAAAACCCTAGGCCTCTCCTATTTGATTGGTACCTTTTTTAATTAAGTTTCATTTGCTTAGTTTATTTTAGTTCATTAAAATCTCACCTAAATCCTTTTTTCTTTTACTTTAAAATTAAATTAGGAATTAAATTCAAAATAATGTAATTTACTATCCTTGTAGTATAATACCCGACTTGCTACTGACCTATTTGGATACAGGTTTAGTTTTGTTTAATTTAGTTTAACAAGCCTCTTTGGAGAGAGATCAGAAGTACAAAATCAGTTATACTATGCTTGGATTATATATAATGAGAGGGAGGGAATAATATAGAGGTGTTAGGAGAGAAAGAGAGTAGAAGCATTCTAAGCACTTCACTTTCCCTCTGTTTTTTTCCTGAATTGTGAGAAACAGAGGGTAAGTGAAGCATTTGTCATAAAATATTCTCTATATATTTTAATGTATATTTTAAATCCTATATATCAATATGCATCTTCTTTTGTTATAATTATTGTCCAACCAAACAAAAGAAAAAAAAAAAGAAAAAAACTTCTCCCTTCCCTTCCCTTCCCTTCTCCTTCCTTCTCTTTCTGTTCATAACTAAATTAAATAACATTTGTGGGAAGTTGAAGGGGTTCGAATCCTGTTTTTTGGTCTCTTCCCTTTTCTTCGTCTCTCATCCATTGGGTAAAAAAGTACATACTCTTTTTTGGGTATGCTATGTTGCATAGCATACCAAAAAAGGGGTATGTTGTACTTATTATTTATGGTGAGTCATCAAAGTGGAACCCGTTAAGCATCACATGTTCTTGTTCAAGCTCAATTTCTGACAACGGGGTGTTGTTTATTGGTTGAGGTCAGATAGTGGAGATCCCGTAGATAGTGATGATCTTGTACCAAATATGTACTTCACCTTCTCAAAGAAGGTGGAAGGTACTACCCCTAGACCATGAAACCATCGTCTCCCTAAGATCATGTTGAACAAGGCAGGCACATCAAGGATCTAAAATTCTGTATCTGTTTCTGCTGGTCCCATCTCAATCTTAAGTTTAATAAAGTTTAGGAATTTCCTTAGTGTATTGTTGTAGGATGCACCCCCTGGTTGGATGGGTTGAGATCCTATGTGGAGAATTCTAGACGACTGGCAATCCTTAAAGGGCATACGATGAGAGTTGAGCTTTTGTATACCAATACCCTTGGAAACCATTTCTACAAGCATTTCATAGTGACATGCAAAGGTCTATTGTGCTCAGGGACCTTCGAGTGGGAGAGCATTGTTAGTAAAAGCAATAACAAACCTTAAGCCATTGCGGTCATCAGCATGGAGACCAATTGTTCGGGCCCCAAATCGATCTACACCCACTATTTTTCTAAAGCCTTCAACACTGTCACCCTATCCTCAATTGTAGTAGTCCCCAGATGGATATGTCCACTTGGATTGTCTTGAGCTGCTTGAGAACTCTATCTTCCTTGATTACCTCTTTGTTGTTTTTCTGCTATTGGTTTGGACATTACCCCTTTTTTAATTCTCTCGACTTTACAAAATAACCACTATGAGTCAGTAGATCTACTGATTCAATTATGCTTTTTGACCATGGGTTTGCTACTGTATTATCAGTCCAGTTTGCATCTTCATCCCGGCTGCTATCTAGTGTTGCCTCATCTCAAATTGAGAGAAAGGATGTCATGGGCTTCCTCGAACAGTTTTAGCATGGTCTGCTACCCAATACCTCCTCCTAGGCTTTCTGATGATCTTTTTTCTCTGTCCCATTCGTTTATTCCTTTTCTCGCGGTTCTTTTTCTTCCTTTGGATTGTCTTCCATGGGGTCCTCTGGGAGTATCCCATTGGATCTTCTTCTAGGTTTTCCTCTAGGTCTTCCTCTCTTTTGCTTTTCCACCCAGCGTCCTCCACGACGGTGTTGCGGTTACATACAAAGATGGTGAAGAGGCTAGGATCTAGCTCTTCGATGTCATACCATCCCTCCAAGTCACTTTCCTGACCATATTTTTTAGTCTTTATCACCCCATCCTTCTAATGCATTGTCCGAGTCGGGTTTAGAGTCAAATTTGGGCTTAGGATCTGGAACAACTTCCTTATAGATGAAGCATAGTGATCACTCGACTAGGCGAGGCAATTTTGGTTTAGGTTGATCGATTGGGCATAAGAATAAGCTAGGGGTCATTGGCGGCTTGTAATTTAGGTTTTGTGGTGTTGTAACGACGTCGTGGTTTGGAAAGGGTCGTGGCATAGCTTAATATGCCAGTAAGTCTCGTGGTTGTGGTTTCAGTGCGCGTTATTTAGAGGGGTTGTGCTTGGCTGGCAATGGCTTTCAGGTGGCATGGGATTTAGGGGTTTAAGGTAGCCTCTGGCTGTGAAAAGGACGAGTGATTGGGCCAGGGAGGTATAAAGTGGGGAAAAGGTGCGTCTAGGGTGAATTTAGTCATTGCTCAGGTTTTGGACGGGGTTGCGTGTTGTAGGGAAGGGGCTTGTATTGGCGAGGGCATTCACCACTTGAGCTCAGTTATTGGTGGTGGTTGCATTGGTGGTCAGGTGGAGTTCTCGATTAGATTAACTCTCTGTGTCGGGCAATCCTTAATGCATGGCATTCCTCTATCTATACTACAGTGGAGAACGACTGCTTAAAGGTGTAAATGGGGAGGTGATTATATGCATGAAGTAAGCTAACAGTAGATTCTTGATCACCATGCTAACTTCATCTTAACTGCTTTCCCTCTCCATTGTGTTGGAAACCCTGAAAAACTTTCTTTTGACTCTTGCTGAGTCACTTCCAGGTCCTTCATGGTTATGCCCAGCTACTGATTATAAGAGTATTGTGTGATGAAGGCATTAGCTATGTCATCCCACTTCCTAGTTGTGGTTGGCTCCATAGTCAAGAACCATTTGAAGGATGCCCTTGTCAGAGTACACTGAAATAGTTGCGCCAACAGGTCATCCTCTATACCAATTGGGCGCAGAGTCCCTATGTCTGTTGGTTTGTCGGTATTGCCTGAGCTTCCTGGGCTATCTATGCTGCTTGAGCCGCCTAAGCTATTTGGGCTGCTTGAACCATTTACCTGATGCTATCTTGTAAAAAGCAAATCATTTCTAACATATCAGTGATGCTTGGAACATAATCTTGCTTCTTTGGTAGGAGTGCAAATTCTCTTTTGATATCCAAGTCAATTATTTAATGTTGCGTTTGGGATAGTTTTTTATATAATTTTTTTTAGGTTTAATAAAAAAAATTAACATTAGTTCAAAAGGGTATGCATTTTAAATTCATCACGTCATTAAAAAAAAGTATAGAAAATTAATTAAAAAAATGAATAAGACAATGGCTTCAACAGATAAATCATAATGTCACAATGGCTGCAACAGAAATCCAGGAATATTGTATCTCAGGGAAAGCCTTCTCAGTTCACTATATTGAAAGAGACTATAAAGCATAATGTCACAACTTAAAAACTGTCACAGAACTGATCAACCTAATGAGGATAAGTGGTGAACCTAATAGAATTCATCTGTTTTCAGTTTTTTTTTTTTTTCACAACTGCTAAAAGTGAAAGGGTAAATACCTTGTGAGAACACCGAGACTGGACACCATGTACAATCGAAACTTGCCGGGATTCCTTTCTGGACTCTTTAAGTTTTGTTTCATATGAAAGTGATCTTGCCTGGTTTAGTTTCTTCTCATTAGAGGCACAAAACACAAAATAGAGACAGAATATAAAATAGGTGATGACATGGGGGCCTATGTTTGGTGAGAGAGTGACGAGGTTCTCTGCCACAAGGGCCGGCCCAGAATGGCACTTCCATGGACAGCAAGGTAAGCAGCATTTAACCTACAGATCAACATTGGATTATTCTTAGCAGCAGTAAGTAAATCATCATATAGGGTGACTAATCGATGTCAGTAAAGTGAAGCTTTACTTGTCAACATCTGGTGTAGCCAAGGGATCATATTCCTCCCTTTGTTCCACAACCGGGACAGCCCCTGCCATTGTTGCCATTTCTTGAGAGCCTTCAACCTGAGATGAACCATAAAGATATTGGCAAGCGTTATTTCTGATGATTCCCGCAAGCAACTCTACATCCTTAATTCTGTTACCCGAAACTAACAGCAAAATAGGCATTCAGAACTAATGGTTGCCAGTCATTCATAATTTTAAAAAATACATCCATTAGTACATTGAAGAAGTCATCTGACCCCCAAGTCACGAGAATAAGTGTGGCCACTGGCCAGACAGCTAATGTAGATTAGATTTTTTCAGAGAAACAGATAAAGAGATAGACGCAAGGACTTATCATGTTGAGATTTACTTAATTTTTTTTAGGATTGTGTCACCAGACAAGCAAGCCGTGGATGAGTTATCCATCGGTAAAAAGTCGTAACACAAGGGTTGGAGGATCTTATTCGTCGGTCAGTAGCTGAAAGAGGCAACAGATTTTCAGAACTTGTGTTAGGGCACAGTTTCAAGAGTGTCTAATAGTGAGGAACTGGTTTTAAGGTGTGACTTTGGACATATTCACCATGTTATTGTGTTGTTGAGCTTTGCATGTTTTGAATGTATATGGTCGGCCAAAGGTGAGCTTAGTTCCGTGTTGGAATTAACTCATTCTAGGTCCAAGATCCGTCTCAAGAATTGGGCTGCTCAAGTGATCAGTTAACAGACTATTTGAGCTTCAGATTTCATTTTCCACCCATGTAGCAGTTTGACCGCTCAAGCTGTCCTTTGAGCACTCGAGCACTATCCTCCAACTAGCTTCCAACTCTTTGAGCGCTCGAGTGGTCTTTTCCTCTTCGGGTCAGGGTCTTGGTTCTGAACATTTTATTTTATTCATAGACGCTAGCCTCGACTTTTTTTTAACCTTCGTTTGCTACACTCTTTTGATCATTTACCTTTTATCTTCCTTCAACTGGTCGTTGAACTTCGATGCGTGACAACTTGATATCAAGCCCCTAGGTTGGAATACTTTTAAATCGTGGGGAATAGCAATTCCATTGTGTGATAGCGTTGATCCAAGTGATAAATGCGTGTGGGAGAGTTTAACATGCTTCACGACTAAATACTTTACTTGATTACTTGACATGTGCATAACACGGTATGTGATAACATTTTTTAATATACGTACGCCTATGTAGTAACATGCTTACATGATAACATGACAAGTGTTAGATGTAATGCATGACCTGGGGGGTTGACCCTAGAAGATTTCACACTGCTGTGCCTAGTGATGTGCTATGTGTACATAATACATGTTATTTGCTAGGGATGTTTAAAAAAAAACTGATTAAACTGCAAAACCAGATAGAACCAGGTGTTTCGGTTTTGAGGTAGACCTTTTCAGTTGCGGTCCATAGAATAATACAACTGTATTGTTCGTTCGATTTGCAATTTTATTCGCATGATATGGGTTTGGAACCGAACTGAAACGCATATCTTTTGGTAAGAGAAATACATGATATGGACATCGCCCTACTGAATAATTGCCCCATATATATACATCTTTTCTAACCCAGTTGTCACCTTTGTCTTTGATATTGTTGACGTGTTTGCCAATCCCCGATGAAAATTTGACCCAACAGTCTACCCATTCATAACCATGAATAACCTTCATGGTTTGACAACTGATACAGAATTAATAACCTCGGTGTATCATGGTGACATGAATAAAAGACAAAGGACATCAATTTGCTGTAAAAATCAACCAATTTGTTCTTCTAAGTTTAACACTTGTATCATTAAATTAATCTCATAGTAATACAAGGGAGGAAAAAGTTAAAGTCTGAGTTCTACATGCTTTTAATTTCTCAACAACTCGGTAGATGTTAGAAACAAAGGGTTCAAAAAACTGCCCTACCCATAATACTTCAAGAAAAAGGGCATGTCTAGAACTTAAAGGTTGTGGAGGAACCCAGACAATAAATCCAGTGAAGGGAAAAACCAACGTTAAATATGTCATACCTGTTGAGGGTACTGCAAATAACCAGAGTATGCATTATAGGCATATAACGAAGGATCATGGGTAGTCCCATAACCATATGCATCATAACCTTGCCCATAACCATAATAACCGCTGCTCCATTGACTTGGATCTGCTTGCTGACCCCAGATAGCAGGCATGTCCTAATGAAATAGTATCAAAACTTTATCAAGCTTAGTTTAACAAGTATAAACTAAATATTCTTTAGAGACCTGGAATAGTTTTTGTCAAATAGGTGACAGCTTAGGATGACCAAATATTTGATTCTCAATTATACCTCATGACCTATGAAACACAAGTACCAGTGCATGTACTGGTACGGTACAGGTACAAGGAAACCTAAACAAATAGGATATGGGTACTTTCGGGATATGGTGGTAGATTTCCTTTTTTGTATAATTTTCTTAATATTGTACTACTATATACATGCCAAATACAAAACTATTTTCAGCAATAAATATTAGCATTCAAGTGATAAGAACAAATAGGAAAACAAGGAACTATGAAACATGGATACGGACACGGACATGGGACATAACAACTTCAAAAAAACAGGACACGGGTACTGTGGCGATATGGGAAAAAATTATTTCCTTTTTTATAAATTTATCCCATGTTTAGGGATTGAATAACGATTGGCAGATTTAGGGCTTTAGTTCAATTTTTTTTTTTAATTTTGCTCTTCCACTATAGCTCCAGTTGTGTCCTCCGGTGTGCCCATTATTGGATACACATGTCTGATGTTGTGTCCTACATTTAAAAAAAAAAAAGAATAGGACATGCCACGCGATGTGTCCAAGCTATGTCTGACGCGGCTATGACACCTATTTTGGTGTGTTTGTGCTTCCTAGACAAAGAATAAATAAAAAGAAAAAAAGGAAGAACAAATACTAGATCACAAAAAGTATCGGGATGAGTTGGTAATATCTAAACACATATAATACAAAAATAAAGTGGGATGGTTTAATGATGTGTCTTTATCTTTTTAGAGACTTCAATCACTTTCTAGTCCTTCAATTTATTTTTACATGAAAATAATAAACAAATTATTTTATTACAGTATCCTTGTAGTTCTAAATTTTCAAATAAACTCTCACCATATCCACTGTGTACCATTCGCATATTCAAAACATAATTAAGCCATACCCAAAAATCAAAATTAAATTCAAAAGTATCTAGTTTCTAGTACTTCAAAAAATTTCAAATAAACTCTGGATATACCCATACCCAAAAATCAAAATTAAATTCAAAAGTACCTAGTATCCTCGTACTTTTAACAAATAAACTCCAGATATACCCACTTATGTACGATTTGTGTACTCAAAACGTACTAATTCATACCCAAATCAAAACTAAATTCAAGAGTACCAAGTATTTTTTTAACATACTTCATACATATTTTGGCGTATGAAAACCGTACCTTACCCGGTGCTTATATGGAAACATTTTCGAAGTACCCGTACTTCATAGCTCATAACCTCCCAATCATGACTGCCTAATGACAATCAATCATGAAGATGTATATACACGTTTCTGACAGTCCGTTAGGCCCTTAATAATCTCATCTTAAAGCTAATATTCTTGCAGTTACTTTGTAACAATTCATATAAAATTCATGGTTTAACTTACTTTTTCGCCGACCCTCGGTCTTTTGTCTTTGACATGAAGCAATAAACTTAATGAAATATAAAATATACAATTATTCTCATCAAATCTCTAATAGATATAATCTTAGAAAGAGGAAATACTAGACCATAGCAGACTAATAAGACGATTCACCTGTTTGGCTGATGGGCTCCTGCCCCAAGAAAGGCGGACTACTTGTTGACCAATGACTGTTCCCTGCATTCTTTGGATTGCTTCTTCAGCAGATGTCCTGTATAGACACATAAAACGTAATATGACCAGGAGGGAGTTAACACAAATGTATAAAGTAAATAAATAAATAAATGGTAAATTACACCTAAACCCCCTATATACTTTGAATATATCACTGTTTTTCCCCTTATTCTCTGAAATACCATTGTCACCTCTTATAAGTTAACACCGCTAATTTACTAACAAAATGACTATATTGCCCTTATCCTTTATCTCAAATTTCTAACCAAACAACCCTAACTAGGGCCAACCAAACCCCAGCACCATCATCCCAAACCCCGGCAACACCGCACACACCAATGTCGCCACCCCCTTCAGATTTGAGACGCCATTAACAAGTTTGGTCCCAAGTTCTTAGTGGATGGCATGAAAACCTCCATTAATGCAACCTTTGTACACAAACCCTTGAATCAGCCCCTTTTTATCAAACCCACCAGTTGCTTCCCTCAGTTCTTCAATTCCATAAATTATATACTTATCCAAACAATCTGAAACATCAACCACCAAATCCAGATTCATCTCCTTCTTCAAAATCCCCTTCCCCTCCCCTTCCTAATCTCTCCTCTTTATTTCTTCCCAATCCCTTCTTCTTCTTCTTCTTCTTCTTCTTCAAGAAATTAGCCTCTGTGTAACCCCAAAACCCAATTACCAAAACCAAAGAACACCCACAAACCCCAACCCAATTCCCAACCAAATGATGTCACCTTTTCGATTAGGATTCCGATCGGAAGACGGGGAAAAAGAAATCGGTTACTTCAGCTGAGGAAGCTTCGAAACGGGAACGAAGATGGTTTCGAACGGTTCGATGTTGTTCCTGTTGACGTCGGAGATGGACTGCGCCGTCGATCCAAACCTCAACGCGATGGAGGTGAAGTTGTCAGAGGGATGGAGGACGTAGCTGATGAGAAAATTGGTCTGGTTTTGTTTCTGGGTTGTGTTGGAACACCAGAAAAAGATCGGGAAAACGACATTGACGTTGATCTCGAGTTGGGTCGGAACAAGGGTTGGGTTGACGATTTCGATGGACTGATAGGTGGGTGAGGTTCTGGAAATGGTCGATGGAGATGTAGTAGAAGGTGTCGCCGGATTTGATGGTGTAGATGAGGTTGGAGTAAGAAAGGGCGGTGGCAGCAGAAATGCCGTTGAAGGCGTTGCGGGAGCAGGTTAAGGGGCCGAAGAAGGGTTGGTTTGGGAGGAGAGTGGGGCTGGGGTGGGTGCAGATGGGTCTGTGTAGATGGGTTGGGGAGAAGGGTAAAGTTGGTATTTTTCTTTAATTTTTAGCTAATATCATTTTTTTCTGTTAGGTAAACTAATAGTTAACTAACAGAGGAATTAAAGTGTTATTTATTTTGGTAAAGTAAGGGAGTGCAGTAGTATTTCAGAGAATAAAGGGAAAGACAGTAATATATTTAAAATATACAGGGGGTTTAGATGTAATTTACCCATAAATAAATGTAGTCACTGAACCACAAACTTAAATATCAAATGTATAAAATAAATGGCGAAGATAAAAATCCATGAGATGTTGTTAACAACAGCTCCCTGCCCAACAGCCCAACCACCCTCCCCAAAGACAAATAAAAATGAAAAGGCAAATTGACACCCAGCTCATCAAGGGGAAGAAATAACATAAGACACCTTCTCACAGTTTCCGCATATTATTTAAAAATTTTCTAAGGAACTTCTTGGAGTTTACAAGGCTTGACAAACCTGACTGCAAACTGAACAAAACCACATCCTCTAGTTGTTGGGATCTTGACATAGATAATTTCCCCAAATTGCAAAAAAATTTGCCTCAGTTCCTCTTCTGTGACATTGGGGTCCAGGTTACCAATAAATACCTGCATTAAAAAAAATATTACATAGAAAAAATCATACAAAATATGAAAGCTGAAAATGTTGGACTTACAGTAGTGTTATTAACATCATTATCCACTGGAGTCGTCTGCACTGCTGGAGCATAGGCTGGAGGTGGATATAAAGCTGCATGAAAAACTGTAAGATTAGTGACCATTCAAAACAGATAATATGTACAGCAACTAGAAATACACTTACAGTGATGTTCTAAAAAAGTTTGTTAGATATATATGTATCTTAGTAGTATCTTTACTATTATTCTGTGTGTGTGAGTATAGGGATGTAATAGTGTGACTTAACTTTTTATTTTAAATAAGAGTACTCCCCTATCCTTTTGGGTACGGCTTTCCATTACGGTTAACATGGTATCAGAGCCACCCTAACCCTAACCTCCCTCCTCCAGCCACAAGCCACTAACCACAGTCACCAGCCACAGTCACCACCAGCCATGCCACTGCCAGCAACAGACCCAGAAACCTGCCACCTTCCTTGGGAAACCCTAACAACAACAGACCACTGAAACCCTA
>JAULJZ010097076.1:0-12042 GCA_032270985.1 Heliamphora pulchella | reverse complement strand
TTTTTATTTTATTGTTAGTTGTAAAATATTATATGTCTAGTTCCAATTAGTTTTTATATCATGTTGTAATTTTTTACATTTTATATTTTCTTGTTGACATATTTTTTTATACATATCAATTCTTCTAGTACTATTATTTATACATCTTATTGCTAGCCTAACTCTTTCAAGAGACTCATTATCACGCGAAAGCTCATCAAAACACTCATTTAGAAAATAGGTTTTACAGTTGGAAATCAAAATACAACAGTCGAATAAAAGATTTCTCAAGTTCAGCTCTCATAAACGATAAGCATGCATTCTCATAGATGAATAAGTATATCGCCAAAAGGCGTACAAAATCAGCCTTCACAGGCCTCACATGCGTAAGTATATGTCTCCAAAAAGGAAAAACTACAGCAAGTCTTCCATCACCTCTACAACTAGGTCAACTCCACGTGTTCACCTGAAAAAGGTTTTTCAGCAAAAATCCCACACCGTGAGCCGAAACCCAATAAAAAATAGACAGTAAAACTGTAATATAGGTCATGCAATCATATGGTGGGAGCTAACTCTACCACAAAAGCCAAACAGGTTCTTCTCTCAAAAACCACAAGTTCTCCATCCCGAAAATTTCACATTTTTCATCATTAAAACTATGCATATAATCCTGACAGATATCATGCCACAGTTAAGGGAAAGCAGTAAAACACACAATTCTCCACCTGGGGATACACAGCCGAGGAGACACAATAAAATGTAATCCTATGTACCGATTTTGTCGCACAGACAAAGGTAACAACTATAGACTCCCGTCCATTACCCCGAACTCATAGGCTTAGTAATGACAAGTTTTATACGGAGTCCCGACAACGACGCCATTAACGGAGGCAACTGAACTACTCAATTTACGGGACCTGAGCCCGAGGGTACAGAGTACCCACACTCAATTTTCAGGGACCCGAGTCTGAAGGTATAGAGCACCTACGCTGCGCACGTTTCTAGACTTACACTGAGGAGCAATGGAAGCCCAACTCAACAATACCCACTGTCACGGTATATCTATGGAAAACATTTCAAAACCAACTCGCAAAACAGATATACAACACATGTATACAAAGATATCCAATCCATGGACCATGGAGATCAAACAAAACTTGTCAAAACATATTTTCACCTGAACTTTTTAGAAGTTGAGACTCAACCTTGAGGGCTAGCTCCAAACCTTTACAAGCACGTTTGAAAAGTTTTCCGAGACCCCGTTTTCAAACCATCCTTTTGAAAGCATCTGGTATCCCTTTTGAAACCATAGAATTTCATAAAAAATCTCGGATAAATATCACACGAGGAAAGCTTAAACCAAAACACATCATTTTCCCAAAACTGCCCAGGTTCAGTCGACTGGACTCACCCTCCAGTCGACTGAAAAACACACTGGAAAAAGAGAACCAAAACAGAAGGAATTTCAGTCGACTGGCCTCCCAGGTCCAGTCGACTGAACTCACCAAAGGATGATCCAGTCGACTGGACTTGTGGGTTCAATCGACTGAACCAGCCTAGATTCAGTTTTGAGCTATGGGTTGTGTTTGTTTTTGCTTCCAAATCTCAAATCAAACCTCCAAACTCTTGTTTTTGATACCCACAAGGATATGTAAGCTCAAGCTTACCATAAAGCCGCAAAAGAAACTCTCAAAACATGATTTCATCCACCCGAAACGCCGAAAAGCGGTTTTTTAAACCCAAAATCCATCTCGAACATAAACACCTTTTCATACGTTTTTAAACGGTAGAAACACGTAGAATTACACGTAATACTCTCTAACAATTATACAATGTAGGATTCTACCTCGGTGAGTTTAAAATTCGACGTCTCAATCCACGTGCAAAATCAAGTTTCGTCGGAATGAAATTCTGACTGGATGGATGCGTAGACTGCGATGCCGATATTAAGGATCAGCAGTTGGTTTGTCAAAAATCAAGCCCCGGGCTCCCGAGAAGTTTGAGAGAAGGCAGAGGGAAAACTAGAGAAAACTTAGGAATTAAGTTTTGAAAATATCTTTTGAAAATATCTAACTCTAGATATTTATAGACCTCCAAATTTTTTTTTTTTGAAATTTTGAAATTCGCACAGCAACTCCCTACAACCCCGGGAACCAACCCCACATGCTTATTTAAACGTAAACATGCATCAAAACGCATAAATCATACATCGCAAAAATATATATGTAAAAACGCGTCAAACATATATAAGTCTCAAAAAGAGGCGGGTCCGGGTCTCAACACTCATTGTAATATTTAAGTCCTTCTTTCACAATTAAATTTAAAATATGTGCGGAACAACGAATATGAAATAAAGAACCAAATAATGAAAGCTGTAAATTACGTTTTAAATAATTAACACATTCATTATTATAAGAAATATTATCTAAAGTAATAGAAAATATTTTTGATGCAATGCCCCGCGAAATTAGTTATTGCCTAATAACTATACCTAAAGAATGACCGGTATAGAGAAATTCTATAGTTTAAATGAAAAAATTCTTTTGCATAAATTTCAATCATTATCTATAAAATGTGCTGTAATATATTGAAATTCTTGAGCATTTCTAGCAGTCCATAAATCAGAAGTTAAACTAATTTTTCTTTTAAATTTGTAAATAAATTCATCAACTCGGTTTTAATTTCATCAAATCTACTTAAAACTTTATTTCTTGTAGTATTTCTAGAAAAACGTTGAAATTGCGGAACAAATCCGATTTGTATCATTTCTTCAAATTCCTGTTGTTCACTCATTGAAAATGGTTGTTATTGTTTTATTATATAATCATCAACAGAATTTTGTGCACGGGTTTGTTCTCACAAAAAATTAATAATATTATCAGTTTTACCCCTACTTATTTGCATTTGTGAAGTGAGATTAAGATGCGAATTTTTACGGTGACTATCAGAATATTTACGTAAGTGGTTAGTACCACTCGATGTGTGACCCGAAAATAGTTTATTACAAATTTTACATTTTGCTTTAACAGTAACGGTGCCATCATTATTTTTTCAAAAAGCTTTTCAAAAAACTCTTACACATTTGAAATATTTTTACTAGATAAACTTACAGATATAGATGCAAATGCATGTGCAGATGTTGATGAAGCAGAGGAAGTGGGATTAGGAATAAGAGCAGGGGGAGTGGGATTAGAACCACTAGGTGAAAATGTGAAAATATCTTTTTCTTCATCAACGGTAAAAATATTTGGATCCATCGATAAAAAAATTATAAAAATCTTAAAACGAAATTGATAAATTAGAAAATAGAGACTAGAATTTAAAAAAATTGAAAATGAAATAAAATTTAATTTTTTAAAGAATTAATTAGAATTTAAAAAAATGTATTCAAAATTTAATTAAATATTGCAACAAATAAATTAAATTGCAGAAAATTTAATTTTTTTTAGAGACTAGAATTTAAATTGCAACAAATAAATTAATTTTTTAAGAGAATAGAGACTAGAATTTAAAAAAATTTAAAATAAAATAAAATTTAATTTTTTAAAAAATTAATTAGAATTTTAAAAAATGTATTCAAAATTTAATTAAATATTGTAACAAATAAATTAAATTGCAGAAAATAAAGCAAATCGAATTAAGAAACTTTAATCTTTAATCTTGATCTCGATCGATTTGTGTTTTGATCTTAATCTTGATTCTTGATTTTCACTCTTTGATTCGTCACTAATTGCACCGAATCCAAATATTACGGAGTAATTAGAGAGTAAAATTAGAGAGTAGAGAGAAGAGATGCTTGGATGGGATGAAAAAATATCAAATGTGCATCCCTATTTATAAGAAAAAATTTGTATTTAAAAAAAAAAAAAAAAACTAGCCGTTGGCCGGACCAGGATGGGCCGGCCCCAACGGTCAAAAATTTTGGGCGGTTGATTTTATATCAGATTTGATCCAAGCCGTCTATTTCCAAAACTGACCATTGAGGGGATTGAGGGCCTGCCGGGCCGAGCTAGGCCCAACATTTAGCCAGGGCCTATGGGCGGACTTCTGGCCAGCCTATGGCTGGGCTTTTGGGCGGCCGGGCCTCGGGCAGGCCCGGCCCACGGGCTTGGGGCTACGGCCCAGGCCTGGAAAATGAACAGTACGGGTCGGCCCGGGCCGGGCGCCAGGCCCGCATAGTGACGGGCTTCGGGCAAGTTTCGGGCCCCCGTCGTGCCTCGAG
Source organism: Heliamphora pulchella (assembly GCA_032270985.1). Classification (NCBI taxonomy): domain Eukaryota; kingdom Viridiplantae; phylum Streptophyta; class Magnoliopsida; order Ericales; family Sarraceniaceae; genus Heliamphora; species Heliamphora pulchella. The sequence goes on along the minus strand of JAULJZ010097076.1, from coordinate 7,841 downwards.
TCATTTTAACACCCCTGCAGGACATGGTCTAACGGTACGCAATAACTTTTTTGCCACACCTAAAGGAGCATACGGCCAGAAGGCTTGTCTGTCTCCCTGACATAGCCCCGAGACAGTAAACCGACCAGGGTATTAGGTCGACCAAGCAGAGGATTGAGAACAATGAAAAATGCGTGCGAGAATGCAAATGAAAAGTCAAATTAAGAATCAATGTTGTTTTCGAGTTTAGTCCTCTTATTATTATTATTATTTTTTAACTATGCACATTGAAACTTTTCGTTTAGAAGTGCACCATAAGAGTAACATATTTGTCTCTATAGAAGAGCTTAGTATACGAGGAGACATCTTACCCCACTTAAAGTACTTGTTTGGCAGCCCCGGCTTTATGCCAGACATTTTGCTTGTTTTCAGCTTTAAAGCCAAATAAGCAAAAAGCTGGTTTGGTTAAAAGTGGCTTTTGACTAGCAAGATTTTTTGGGCACTTTATAAGAGACGAGCCAAACATGCTGCGCATATGCTTGTGTGCACGTGTGCAAAGTAATCATAGTGAAGACATTTACATGTCAATTGCATTAAATGCTGTAGATCATTGTACTTGCGCCAACATATAATGAAATATCTTACTTTTAAATTCCACAAGAACTACAAGATTGTGTTTATTTTAGTGTTTACGCAGGATGATAGTAATCACATTGTTGTCAAGCTGCTCATTTTTTCTCTCTTTTATGTTATGTGCAGAAAATGCTTTTGCCTTGCGGTCCTCCCCCTGAAAGAGAAGACGATTAAGAGTCGTGTTCAAATTGCGTAAAAGAACCTTCCATGTTCTGTATATTTACAAGTAGTGAGGTTTTTTCCGTTGTGATATTTTGGGATGTTTTTTCTAATGTCACTGTTGTGTTTTTTATGTATAACTTGAGAATGGGGATAAAATTGACCTGTGTTTCCTCTTTGATTGATTTGTCCTGAGAATTTATATGGTGTTATCGTTGTTGGGGACATTTGGTTTCCGGATAATTGAGGGGGATTGAATTATTATCCGTGGGATCCATTGAGTTCCGTTTAGTTTCACAATTTGACAATGGAATAAGTATTTGATTATGAAGGATAACTCAATCCCACAAGAAAGTGGGACCGAGAGGGGATAAGATAAAAACTGTGGACAAAATTATGAACATGGGATAAAAAGAGAGATTATTCCTTCCTCCCCTTATCTTGTCTACCAAACAAATGTGGCCTTATTGTTTATGGATGGTTTGGTCTCCAAGCATTGCTTGAACCTCTAGGGCATGTTTGGTTCATAGGATAAAGTTTGATGGGATAAAAGTGGCAAGTAAATACTGAGAGGTTCAGGTGTTTTTCTTTTACTATAGGATTACATATATCATAGACAGTGAGGTTTTTAGTTTATTATGTTTAGTTAAAAGTGGGATAAAAAATGTGATAATAGTTATGAAGTTATTTTTTATTGTTGAATGAGAAGAGAAGGTAATTCAAAGGCTAATATTAATAATATCAGGGTGGTTATATTTATTACATGAATTCGGTATTAGCAATTTGAAATCCATTCCAGTTCAATTCCACGAAACAAATGGTAGATTGGTAATTTGAGAACAAAAATCTAGACATGTGGGTTCTATATGTTTTTTGCCAATCCAATTTCTCCTCCCATCTCCCGAAACAAACAAGTCTTTAGTTTACGAGTAGGTACGAAAAAACTATCCTTGAGTTCTCGCTTATTGGAAAGGAAAAAAAAAATCTTTTTGTATGTTTCTTTTGCCTAGGAGGATTGTGTCCTTCTGTCTTAGTGACATTCAAGACTAAGATTGTGCTTGGATCTCAATAGATGTAATTGCTGGATTGGTTTTTGATGCACTGATCTGACCAAACGGTTGTCTAACTTGGTCTGTGATTTCAATTGGAGATTAAAAAAGAGACCCTCTTTTTTAGCGAAGAGTTGGCAGTAAGACTTGAGTTGTTTTTGAAGCACCCACGAATATGGATTCAAAAGGAATCTATTCTCTATATAACATGTGGGTATACTTAGCGCAACGGTAGAGTTATCGCCGTGTGACTTGGAGGTAACGGGTTCGAGGTGTGAAAACAGTCTCTTGTGAATGCAAGGTAAGACTGCGTACTATAGACTCATTGTGATCCGTCCTCACCCGAAATTTTATATACATGGGAGTTTCGTGCACTGGGTTGGCTTTTTTAGAATTAGACTAACTTATCTACGTTAAATGAAGCAGAAATAGTTCCGTTAAATCTAATCCTGAGAATGAGGAATGAATCTAGTGCTTTGCATATTGGAAACGGTAGGGAATTTCAATGCTTTAGTTCTTCCTATGCCTGTAATAAGTTTAAAGCCTTTCCGCTTTTGGTTCTAATCTCTTTTTATTTTGCTGGACTTCTTTTGTAATTTTTCTAACTAGATTAGATTGACATCTGGAAGTGAGAATCCTATGTTTATCTCATCTTATGGTGCCATCGAAGCCCACCATTGAAGTGCCAGCACAGGTTGCTAGAGCAGTCTTCAAATAAGACTTCTAACCTTTTTGCATTCTTGAATAGATTTTTTTTTTCAAATATAAAAAAATCATTGGAATATGTCCGTTCGGGCTAAAGATGGAAAAAATTCATTAAAGATGAAAATATTCACAAAAAACAAAAAAAAATATATTGAAATTATCCAAACAAGTAGGTAAACATTTCTATGGGTGATTTTAGACGTATACACGCTCATCTTAGGGACATTTGTACATATTAATATTTGTACAAGCAGAGTGTTCAAAGAAAAAAAGTTTGCGCATTTGCCTATGGTCTAAAAAGGCTAGTAGTTTTTTTTTGGAGTTCTTTTTCACGTTTTTTAAAAAAATTTATTTTTTAGTTTATATTTTTTACTTTTTTGGTTTCTTGTGACGATGAATATAAAAGTATGTTCATTCGGGTTAAAATTAAAACAAGTTTAATAAAGACGAAAAAAAGTCACAAAAATGCAAAAAAAAAAAATTGAAACTATCCAAAAAAAAAAAAGAGTAGGTAAACATTTTTATGGGTGACTTTAAATGTATACATATTCTTTTAGACACTCATTTTAAGCATTGGGATATTTATATATAATGTATTAATATTTGTACTAGTAAATGTTTGCACACTAATTACCCAAAAAAATAAATGTTTGCACATTTAGCCTATGTTTGATCTAAAATGCCTAATAGCCTTTTTCTTATTTAAAACTTTTTTTGTTTAGATTTTTTTTTTGGTTATTTGCGACGAAAAGAATCTAAAAAGAACTAGTAATTGAGCACACGCTAGGAATAAAAATGTATAACAAAATATAAAAAAAGACCATCTGTTTTCAACCAAAAAAAATCGCTTCTGTCTCTTACGAGAGGAATAAAAAAATAAAAAATTATAACAAAATATATAAAAAGAAAATACAAAAAAAACAAAAAAATATAGCTATTTTTAATCACACCACCATCTATATATATACACGCATATATACACAAGCAAAATTTACTCCCAGACAAGAACAAAGCAGTCGTAGTCCAAATGAATTCTCGTTGTTACAGGTATTTTATCCTGTCATCTTTTAAAGGACAAAATACAAATACCGTCCGAAAATTGCCGAAGTTGGGGGTTAGAGGTCATTGAAAAGGCATTGGAATTAGTTGCCAAAAGTCATTGAAATTGGTTACCAAAAAATTGTCGAAATTGGTAATTGAAAGTTGACGAAGTTCGTAACTGGAGCAACTTCGTCAACAATAGCTAAAGGAGGAGATGGAGGTGAAGGGAAAAAATGTTGAGGTGATGGGATAAGTATTTAGAGTAATGAGGGTATTTTAATTTAATTTGACACAATGAACTTTAAGTGTCAGGATTCTTTTTGTTCAACCTAATGTTATATGAAATATTAATTGTGGACCTTGCACCAAAAGCCCCTTAAATTATAATTAAAAAGGCATATAATTTATACTATAATTTGAATTCACATTAATTTATTTGTTTTAAAGTTGATACTCCTATTAATTTATGACAGAGTATAAAAATTTAAGACGTTAGTAATAAATGTTAGTAAATTGACATATTATGACACACGATACTTTCGAAACATAATATGTGCTTTTTAGATTATTTAGAATTTTATTTGGGTGTTCTCATGGGTTTATGTTATAACTGTTAGAAATTTTGGTTTTGGTCTTATTCGTTTTTAAATTGGCAAATTTGTGACAAACCATTTGGCCTATTATTATTTAAATTATTTATAATTTATTTTTTAATATTCGATACTTTGTCTGTTGGAAGTCTGTCTGTGCATTGTGCGAATTAAGAATTGAAGCCAAAACGACACAAAGCTGCAAAAGGAAATAGACCACTCGATAGACCAATCGAGCGGTTTTAAAAAGCTCCGGTGGTGGGTTCCAACTGTAGTCAAGCACATAAGTTGGTGTACATGAATTCGGCAGGAGTAGACTTTCAAACATTTGATTGTGAATTCAACGTCGATTTGTAAAATTTTCTTGTAACCAACGATATTGTAGTGCTGGATTTTTTACCCGGAGTGGTCTCGTGATTTTTATCCGGTTTGGAGTTTTGCACGTAAAAATTTTCGTCTCGTGTATGATTGTGGTTCCTTTACTTTTTTACTTGTGTGTTTGATTATTTAGCTTTATTTGTGACGTTTGGCTTGTTTAATTAAATCGATTAGTGCAAATCAGTATACAAACGAGATTTTTCAATTAGTATCAAAGTACGTTAATTTTTTTTTAAAAAAAAATTATATGATCCTTTAACTGATTTGCAATAAATAAATTTTTTTAGAGAAGGCGTTTCGACCTGTAGACCACTCCCTCTTGTTGACCATAATTACTCCTTTTGAAAAGTAAGATTGAGTATTTTTCTAAAATCAATTGACAAACGTATTTGACTTTCCGTTGTTGAGGGTTACAAGTATCCCACCATTGTTGTTGATGAAGTAACCGTCCCTAAACCCGTTGCTAAATGGGATAAAGTTAATTTTGAGAATGCGGGCTGGAATAGCAAAGTCATGAATGCTATTTTTAATGGAGTCACACAAGATGAGTTTCATAGAATTAATACGTGTAACTTGATTAAAGAAGCATGAAATATTCTTCAAATCACTAACGAAAGGACTGATACCGTAAAAATCTCAAAATTTCAACGTCTTATAACTAATTTTGAAACTTGGCGTATGAATGACGATAAAAGTTTTGACGATTTTTACACAAAATTAAGTGATATTGTAAATATTTCTTTTAATCTTGGTGAAAAAATTTCTACTTCTAAAATCGTTCGAAAAATTCTTAGATTCTTACCCGAACGTTTTCAACCAAAAGTCACATCAATAGAAGAGAGCAAAGATAGTAATTCTATGTCTGTTAAAAATTTAGTTGAAAACTTGCAAACCTATTAGCTAAATTTTTAAAACAAAAATTTTCAAAAAATTTAGCATTTTCTTCAGTTCAAGATTCTGCAAGTGACTCAGATGATGATTTAGACCCTTAGATGATGGCTACTTTTGTAAAGAAATTCAAGAAGTTTTTAAAAACTAAAAAGTTTAATCAAGAGAAAAAATTACAAAAGAAGCATGTAAAAATAAAGCCAAAAATATGTTTAATTTTATTAATAAAAGGGTCGAAATGTCAAATTTCTGAAATTTAATGCTAGGAATGCAAATGATATAAGCATATGACTAAAGAATACCCGAACTTTCTTAGAAAAAAACAAAAATGATTCACAGTCACTTGGGATGACGAGAGTGAACCTGACATGAGTGATAAGAAGGAGCCTGATTATAATAATGATAATGTTAGTGCTTTCATTGCTTCTATTCAGGAAAAATCAGTTAAATCTGAAAATAAAAAGTCTATAAATGATTTTAGTAATACAAAAAGAGGAAGGTAAAAAGGGTAGTGAGTCTGAGAATGATGAAACTCTCCAACAAACTTATGATAAACTGTACAATGAGAGTTATTTGTTGACTAAGCACAATGCTAAATTTGTTAAAAAATTTAAATTGTATGAAAAAGAGAATGAAAGTGTTAAACAAGAGTTAACTGAAACTCAAGCTCTGGCAAAAAAGTTAAAAACTAATAAGCAGACCTTATGTGAAAAACTTGCCTTGTGTGAAAAGAAAGAAAATAATCTATTTGAGTTTAGTCAAAGCAGAATGACTAGACTAACTGAAGTTTAAAAAAAACTGTGTGCTTGTATTAATTTCAAGAAATAGTTTAAATGTAAATTTGCTAAATTAGAAATTGATTGTTTGAATACTCAAGCTACTTTCAAGAAATTAAATGCAGGTACTAAAGTTTTGAATGACTTGCTTGGGCTGTAAAAAAATGTGACAGATAGATGTGGACTCGGCTTCGTTGGTGCTTCGTCGAGTAAGTCGACAAAAGGGAAAGAAAAAGTTGCTCATCCAGCCCAAGCTACGACTGCACCGAATTTCAAGCAACTTAATTAAGCTAAAAGAACAAGTTCTAGCCCTTCAAAAGTTAATAAAAAGTGAAAAACCCATACTAGTAAAACTACAATTTTTTATGGTGAGGTAAGAAAGTATAAGTTTATACTTATTTGTCATTATTGTGAGGTCAAATGACATATTAGACCAAACTGCTTTCAGTTGTATGGTAATTTTGATTCTTATTCAGGATATCTTGATATTTTTAGAAATAGTGAATTCTTTAACCAAATGCATGATTCTAAGAATAGACTGAATTATACCAGGATTAAGAGAACTGCTTTTAAAATATAGACTAAAAATAATCTGTCTATCTATACTCAAATATTGTGATGTGAATGACCAAATCAAATTTAGAAAAAAATGGAGAAGAAAAACTGATATAAACTTCTTTCTTGCAAGTCAAAATCCTTAATTTATTTTTTTTGGTGTGTTTGTTTGAGTTTTTTTTTTTGAGTTCTTAAAAAATATACAAAAGTAAAAAAAATGTGAAAAACTTTATTAAGGATCGAGTACCTTATTTGTGCATTATTTTATTTGGCTAAAATCCCACAATTTAGGGTTTTGAGATTAAATACCACATTAGTTTTTGGATAATCTAATTCATAATGGATAGAACGCTTTCAGAGATAAGCCTATTTTGTACACCACTTGAACAATGAAAGATGCTGGGATCCTCTGCACTTTGGTTCAAATTTTTTCTATGGGTCTTTCTTATTTTTTTAGTCTTCTTAAGGTTTTACAGAATGACCACATAGTGGCGGCCCACTTGATCTTAATGTTTAAACTCCTTCATTCTTTTGTTTCTGTATGTTTAGCTTAAGGAAATTATTATCTATGCGAACATTACTTTTTCGTTTGTACTAGTGTGAAAGTAGCCAATGAAAGCATATAAAAAATAGAAAAAGAAAAGAGAAAGAAAAGAGAAAAAAAAAAAGAAAAATTTACAGTTTTTGGTCGAGGTGGAGTTAATCTAAGAAATGAATTTGGTCGAGGCTAGTTTGACATTGTAAATTTCTTGATTTCTGATAAATAAATGTGACTCAGCCATATAGATCCCATACAATATTTGATCTTGAAATTTGAAAATATTTCAAGTCACACACACATGCTTTTATATAGAATTTATTCTGATTATGTTCTTTTATATATGAATATAGGTTATCTTGAACTTTGTGTGTTTTTTATCAATTTGAATAAAATATGTGGTTTCAGACATGTAGAATGTGCATGAGTCTTGTACTTTTTATTTAATCTTGTTCTCTATTCAAAAAAATTTGTTTATTTTTTTTGGTGTGTTTGTCAATTCGTGACAAAAATGGCGAGTGTTAATAGACTTATAGGTTTCGTTAAGTAA
>JAULJZ010097065.1:0-12043 GCA_032270985.1 Heliamphora pulchella | reverse complement strand
TAGAAAATAAGTTTTATATATATATATATATATATATATATACACTACAATACTTTACCAGCAAAGATAGACTCCTACGAGCCCCACATGCAACACAGATACATATAAATCGACCTTCACAAGTCTCAACAACAGTTCTATCACATAAATGAAGATCCATATTCAAACATACGTCCTTACGGGATAAAATCGTATACCACGGGATAAAATCGTATCATCACGTTCTTATATAAAACCAAAGCTTTAAATACACCAAGACCGATAAGATCACATATCCATCCTACTACATTCATGAATAAACCAGAGTTTATAAGCACAAAAGCACGTATAACTACCAAGTTTCACATAACGACGCCACACAACCCGTCACTACTCCACAAGCCACACACCTGACACAAAAAACAAACTTACAGAACACGACCCAACCAAAGGCCAACACCAAACTTCTCACAAAACGGTTCTCACCAAAACCCATTTGAAAGAACCTCGGACCCAACACATCCCACACCCAATGATGCACCAAATACCACGCACACAACCGTGCACCAACTATCACGAACACAACTGTGCACCAACCACCTCGCATGAAATGATCAACACCCCTCTCAGTGACTTCAATCGACAGAAATCCATAATCCAATCAACTGAAAAACCTTTAGAGGAGAGCAGTCTATTAAACCCCAAAACTCAATCGACTGAAAAGCCACCACACGACCATCAAAACCACCAAAGACCCGCATAAGACCAACTCAATCGACTGAACCCTCACATCCAGTTGACTGAAAATCCACTAGAATTTTGCAAAATTCCCCAAAACACAAGGTCAGTCGGCTGACCTCATGGGTCCAGTCGACTGAACCCCCAAGCTAACGATCCAGTCGACTGAACAACCTAGTTCAGTCGACTGACCCACGGCGTAAAACGACTCCAAGCTACGGGTTCAACCCTCTCAACACCAAAACGAAGCCTTTAAACACCCATTCAACACCCTCGGACAAACCCTAGCCCAAGACTACCACAAAACCTCAAAAGAAACACTCACAACCCGATTCCATCCAACCGAAATTGACTAAAAACGGTTTTAAACCCAAAACCCAACGTTTGAAATATAAATCGATTTTCATGCATTTCAAAACGGTGAAAAACACACACGATTACATGGAACACCCTTATAAAATATGAGAGTTTAGGATCCTACCTCGTTGTATTAAAAATTTGTCCCCTCGAACCACGTGAAAATCAAATTTCACCAAAATAAAATTCTGTTATGATGAAAGCGTAGCCCACCACGAGGAGACTAAGGATCTGTTGTTGGATCGACGAAAATCGAGCTCCGGACCCCCGAGAAGTTAGAGAGAAGGCAGAGAGAAAAAAAGAAAAGTTAGTTAAGAAATTTTAAAAATATCTAACCCGAGATATTTATAAGCCACGAAAATAATTTTATTTTTTGAAATTCGCAACACAACGCCCAACGACCCCGAGAACCAACCCCGCATGCATATTTAAGCCCGAACATGCATAAAAACGTGTATAAAGATGCTAAAACGAAAACACTAAATGCGCGTAAAAAACGCTAAAAAAGAAAACGGGTCAGGTCTCACAACTCTACCCTTTAAAGGAATTTCGTCCTCGAAATTCAGCACAAGGTCAAAAAGAAACAAACCGTCGACCGTAATCTACACAGGCATAAGAGATGGTCAGCCATACCGTTCATAGGATATAGTCAAACAAGATCAGGCATCGTAAATAATGGCTAACTATCTTAAAGACACGGGATCTACAACTCACCCCAACCTTACATCCTCTCCAACCGTTGTCTCAACACAACACACCACCCACGAAATCCATCACCAACCCCCAACAGAAGAAATGAAGAAACTGGCCCAAAGCCTGCATACTCAGAAACTACCTATGTTCACTGGAGAAATATTTGTATCATCCGGCACGATCTATGCCCTAGAAGAACTGAGAGCTGTAAGTGCATACACTCGGTGCTGTGTTATTTTGGTCTATCCGCCAAAACCAGGCACTTATCGGTTGCCGCACCGCCACCTGCAATCCGGGAAGTCTAAACTATAGGATGCTACTATCGATCCTGTACAAATGAACCCTATGGTGTGCCTACCGTACTCGGCGCACTCTCTCCGGGCACAATTCCTGCAGATATGTCCAATCTGGCCACATCTAAAACAAATCAACGACTCCCTCCCCTGTGACTGATCCGGTATAGGACTCTGGGAATGCCTCAACTGTGGATCTTGATACTGCCTCGGCTACGGGAAATCTGGCACACGATGCCCCGGCTGTCCACACCGATAACATCTAACCTCCCTCTGCTCTAGCCTCCCTGACGAAGCCACCGATAGTGCTGGTGCAGAGAACTGCTGTGGTAATCCAGATGGATGAAAACTATGGTCAGAGGACTTTTGCCTCTTGTCGGAACGCCCACATGTCTGTGCCTCTGTCCCACCCTGTAGTGTCCTAACCTCCCTGAAAACCCGAATCTCTGTCAAAGTGTTCTCAATCCTCGTTGCTACATCCACCAGTTTGGTAAAAACACGCAATCCCATGCCAGCCACTCTCTCTCTGATCGCGGGCCTCAAACCCCGCTCAAACCTCCTCGATCGCAGCTCGTCTGTCGCTACTAACTCCAGTGCAAAACGAGACAGGCTAGTAAACCTGGCCTCGTATTGCATAATGCCCATCGCTCCCTGGGTGAGAGCATAGAACTCCGTCCTATACAAGTCTCTCGATGAAGATGGAAAATACTTCTCCAGAAAAACTCCTGTGAAAGTTGCCCACGTGTCCTCCACAATATTCAAAGCATATTTCCACCACTCGTGAGCAATCCCTCTCAACTGGAACGTAGCAAAAGGAACCCGCAAGTCATCCTCCACTATCTACAGTGTATCAAGGATCCGAGTCACCAGCTCAAACCACTCTGTTGCCACTGTAGGATAAGGATCCCCAGCAAATGTAGGAGGATCTATACGCCTGAACTTTCGCATCGCCATCGTTGCCCTCAACTTAGGCTCTCCCTCTCTCTCCCCCTAGCGGTCTCAACCAACTGCTAGATAGAGCCTACCAGCAGACGCAGCAACTCAGTCGCGTCCATCGGTCCTTAGGGAGCATTTGCATCCCCAGTATCAGGAATAGGTACATCCCCTTGGCCAAAATTACGGCCTCGCCCTCTTCGCGCAGACATCACGTCTATATGAAAGAAACACATAACATAAGATACAACACAACGCATGAATGTAAGCATTAACCACATAAGCATGCTAACACGTAGCCACATAGGTTCATGCTAAACAAACCCTACATACCGAGGAGAACCGACAAGAATGACGTATCAATTTGGATAATCTACTTAGATTTCCCGCTAGAAATCACGTCAGCTAAACACGTTTCTAACTTAATTCTCAAGTTTGTTAACCCAAACACCCAAAAGCAAGACGAATCAATCTTAAGGTTTAACCCACATGCTCACGTATACACAACATTCACACATACCCAGCATGCTAGCATGTTCATGTTATTAAGACATCTAAACACATGCAATCAATCACACGCAACAACCTCACTCGGTGATGCACCCTCTCTCACGGTTCTTAGGTATCCGAACCCAGAGCTTTGATTCTATTCTGTCATGTCTCATACTCCGGGTCACGTGAAACACCCACAAACAACCATATAAAGCACCCAACTCGATATTCACCCACAGATCAAAACATACATGTGTTTGATATATCCGCCCAAAAGGATTACATTACAAGGTTTTAACACCGAAAAACATGTTATATGCATACATGATCAAAAAGAGCAAAAAGAAAGATTATAAATCTTTCGCCACTTCGGCAACCCCGAATCAACCCGCACGATCGGTACCTAAAAAATATTTCAAATCCCACACCGTGTGCTAAAGCTCAACAGAAACTAGACAAGTATGAAATATAAACTAAATATGCTAGAAAAACGATATGCGATTTTCGACTCACACGAGCCATAAAAACGGTTTTGTATCTGAACTCATACGAGTCTCAGAAGAAAAACATTTCGAAAACGGTTTTATATAAGGACTCACCAGAGCCCCAAGGAAAACAATTTTGAAAACGATTTTATATCACGACTCATCAGAGCCTAGAAAATAGGTTGATATATATATATATACATATACTGCAATGCTTTACTAGCAAAGATAGACTCTTACGAGCCAAGACTCCCACAAGCCCCACATGCAACACAAATACATATAAATCGACTCTTACAAGCCTCAACAGTAGTTCTATCACATAGATGAAAATCCATATTCAAACATACGTCCTCACAAGATAAAATCATATACCACGGGATAAAACTGTATCAACACGTGTCTATATAAAATCAAAGCTTTAAATGCACCAAGACCCATAAAATTCACATATCCATCCTACCACATACATGAATAAACCAGGGTTTATAAGCACAAAGGCACGTATAACCACCACGTTCCACATAACGACGCCACACAACCCATCACTACTCCACAAGCCACACACCCAACACAAACAACAAATTTATAGAACACGACCCATTCAAAGGCCAACACCAAACCTCTCACAAAACGGTTCTCACCAAAATCCATCTAAAAGAACCTCGAACCCAATACGTCCCGCACCCAACAATGCACCAACCACCACGCACACAACCGTGCACCAACCACCATGCATACAACCATGCACCAACCACCTCGCATGAAATGACCAACACCCATCTTCGTGACTTCAATTGGCAGGACCCCATAATCCAATCAACTGAAAAACCATTAGAGGAGAGCAGTCTATTAAGCCCCATAACCCAATCAACTGAAAGGCCACCACACGACCACCAAAACCACCAAAGACACACACAGGACCAACTCAATCGACTGAACCCCCACGTCTAATCGACTAAACACCCACTGGAATTTTGCAAAATTCCCCAGAACATAGTTCAATCGACTGACCTCCCAAGTCTAGTCGACTGAACCCCCGAGCTAACGATCCAATCGACTGAACAACCCAGTTCAGTCGACTGACCCATGGCATAAAACGACTCCAAGCTACGGGTTCAACCATCTCAATCCCAAAACGAAGCCTTCCAACTTCCATCCAACACCCTCGAACATACCCTAGCCCAAGACTACTACAAAACCTCAAAAGAAACACTCACAACCCGATTCCATCCAACCGAAATAGACCAAAAACGATTTTGAACCCAAAACCCAACGTTTGAAACATAAACTGACTTTCATGCATTTTAAAACGATAAAAAGCACACACGATTACACGTAGCACCCTTATAAGATATGAAAGTCTAAGATCCTACTTCGTTGAGTTAAAAACTCGATGCCTCGAACCACGTGCAAAATCGAACTTCACCAGAATAAAATTCTGTCCAGATGAAAGCGTAGCCCACCACGAGGAGACTAAGGATCTGCTGTTGGATCGTCAAAAATCGAGCATCAGGCCCCTAAAAAGTTAAAGAGAAGGTAGAGAGAAAAAAAAAACTTAGCTGAGAAATTTTAAAAATATCTTTTGAAAATATCTAAGACGAGATATTTATAGGTCACAAAAATATTTTCTTTTTTTTTTTGAAATTCGCAATACAATGCCCAACGGCCCCAGAAACCAACTCCACATGTATATCTAAGCCTGAACATGCATAAAAACGCGTATAAACATGCTAAAATGAAAACACCAAATGCGCATCAAAAATACCGAAATAGAAAACGTGTCGAGATCTCACAGCTGGAGTTGAAGATTTAGGGTTTATTAGTAGTTTTTATTTGTAGTCTATTTTTTTGGTTGGTTATTGCGATGTGTTGATGCTGCTTATAATAAGTACTACATTGTCTATGATGAGCTTGTCATCTTGTTGAAGAGACAACAATTTATTACAATCCTTATTGTTGCTGCAACAATGATTGCCCAGAAGGGTCAGAACAATCCCTTCGGAGCATGTTTGTTTTGATTAAAAGAAGCTTAAGATTGGATTAACTATTCAGTTTTCTATATTTGGTTACCATTAATGAGTTCGGATACACATCCAGCGGGACTCCAAATTTCATAAACATGGAATAATTCTATCCTAGTGGATAAGTGGAATTGATAATCCGGAATTGAAAAATATATGTTCAAATGTCAAAAAAAAGTTTATTATTAATTTTTTAGAACAATATTATATAATTCTTAATTAGGAAAAAAGTTCTTTATTATTAGTTTTAGAAAAATAATTTATTTTTTATTTATAAAAAATAGTTTATCATTTTAAAAAAAAACAGTTTGTTGTTTTTTCAAAGAAATCTATTTATTATTTTTTTAAAGAAAATGTTGTTTATTATTTCTTATTTTAAAGTCTATTTTTTAATTATTTTAAAAACTGTTTTTTATATATTTTTATTTTAAAAATGATTATTTCTTTTTGTTTTTAAGAAACTTTTTTTCTTTGTATTTTTCTTTTATCAAAAAAGACCTGTTTTATTTTTTTTTTTATTTTTTAACTCTTTTGTTTTTATATTCTGTTTTTTTATATATTTTTCCAAACCATTTATTTATTTTTTCACTATTTTTTGTTTTTCTTTTATTTTATAAAATATTTATTTTTCTTTTTTCTTTAAAAAATTTTTCTTTTTATATTTTTTATATTTTTAAAAATATTTACTTTTTAGTTTAGTTCATGTTGATTTTGTTACAATTGTGTAGCGTATTGTTGTCATTTATGTACAAGATTTATTTTTAAATTTATAAACAAAAGATTAGATATTATAATTTTTAGTGTCCCATGAAATAACCAAATATGGGAATGAATAAAAAAGATGGATTAACAATGCATTATATACATTATTCTAAAATTATTAATGAGATGATACTAAATACCCCTAATCCTTTTTCTTAAAACAAACATGGCCTCACTGCCAGCTTAGGGGTGTTTGGGCTAACTTTTAAGCTAATCTTTTTGAAAAAAAACCATCTTTTAAGTTGTACTATTTGGTTTTAAAAAAATTAACTTTTTTTATTTTTTAATCCAATGAAAAAAAGACAATACATATTTCAAACGCTCCAAATTTTTTTAAAATAAAATTATTATAATGCTCTTACATAAAAAAGTCAATTCTACTCATAAAAACAAAAAAAGCCGTGTTAATGTCCCAAACACTACAACTTAAAAGTTAAAAATAAGGGTATTTTTGATATTTCAATAAAAAGCAAAAAAACTACTACAAAAAATTATTCCTAACACTTTCACTTTTTTTGTTCCTCTTTTTTTCAACAAAAACTAAATATCTTAAAAGTCAAGCTTATAAGCTATCACAAATAGGCACTTAATAGCATATCTTATTATTTCACTATAAGTGCAATCTTAAAAATTAATAAATATAATTCTATATCACATTATTTAATTTTACTCAAAATAAAACATTAATTTGTGTTATCTATTATACTATCTTACCCCAATCAAATAAAAAAAAATCAATCTTACCTCATTATTAATCTAATCTCACCATATTCTTATCTTTTAGGGCTTTTAACAGTTTACCCCCTAAAAGATATTTAAATGTGCAGTTAATCTCTTAAAAGATTAATTTGAATAAATTATCCCCTAAATTAATTTAAGTATAGCAATAATGCCCAATCTAGCTTTTGTTAATGTTTTCATTAAGTTTTTTTACATATGCTAAAATTAATTTATTTTTTATTTTTGGTATTCTGTAAGGTTTATATTTGTTATTAATATTCTTTTTTCTTTTACGTAATATATTTTTTTATACTGAACTATAAGCAATAATATGATTGGAATTGTTTATGTTTTTAAACTTATTTGAGCAATATTTTTTTTCCCTTTCTTGCCTTATAAAGTTTTGTTAAATTTTGAATATTATATTATTTTACTATACATGTTTTTCGAAGCATGTGAATATTATTGGAGTAATTTATATATATTTAAATTTTGGTGGCAAAAAAAAGTTATGATGCAAATTTTATTTTATTTTCTAAAAATATTATTTGATTGGCATGTATGAGAAATTCAATGAAAATGTGGATGAAAGTTAATTTAAAGGGGATATTGCTATAATTGAATAAAATACAATGTACTCCAATTGATTTTTAGTAGGCTAATTTCACTTTTAAATTTTATAGGAAAAATATCAAAAGTTCCCTTAAAATATACCACATTTTTAGCATATGTAAAAAAAACTTAACAAAAATATTAACAAAAGTTAAATTAGGGGGTTATTGCTACACTTAAATTAATTTAGGGGATAATTTGTTCAAATTAATCTTTTAAAAGGTTAACTGCACATTTGAATATCTTTTAGAGGTAAACTGTTAAAAATCCTAATTTTTATATTAATTCTACTTTAATATTAATCATACTATATTTATATTAATTATCAAACAAGACGGAAGGATATGGGATAACTCATGCAGCAAGCCCCTTCGGGAATCAATTGATAGAGTAAAGATTTTTATTTAAATTAATGGAGAAAATTTACACTTATGCCCTTATTGGTAATTTTGATTTTTTAGCTTTTCGGTTAAAAAATTTCAAAAAGTTAAGGTTATTCGTTTGGCAAAAAAGTAAAAAAAAATTAAAAAGTCAAAAAATAAAATCAAAACATTAACTTCTAGAATATTTTATTCAAAATCTCACCACTTTTAAAATACAATAATACCCTTCATTCATAACTAATTTATAACTATTACCAACTAAATATAATTGTTAATATCAAATATATAGAAAGGTAAAATTGTTCACTTAAAACATAAAGTAAAAAAAATTAATTTTTTACCTAAATAACTAATTTGAAAAAAAACTAATTTAAAAGTCAAGTTATCAAACAATCGACATTGAACTCAATTTAACTTTTTAATTAAAAACTCAAAAAAAAAAAAAAAAGCTTACTCTTAAGTTAGTTGCCAATCGAGGTCTTAAATTTTATATCAAAATCTAATATATAATTAAATTTGACTTAGATACCCAATCAATTCATGTTGGCCAATTATTAAAAAAATATATATAATAATTTGTTAAGTCGTGATTATTTTACATTTTTTTATATTCATAATTGCTTAATCAAATTTTTGTTTTACATATTTATATGTAAATTCTCTCACTACTATGAATTATTAATTTTGAATTAAATCTACTATCAATTAAACTTGAAATTGAAGAAATTGAAAGAAGAGAGAGAGAGAGAGAGAATAACCAGGAGTCCACAATGATGCCGAGTCGGTAAGGGTGTAATTTTCTTCTGCGGCCCGGTGCACTCGAAGTCTGGCATTGTAGTGACTCGGCCCAATCCGGCCTAAGCCTGAGACTGTCCAAGCTTGAAATTCCTAGAAACGAGCTTGGACTGTTATCTCAAATTCGTGAGCTGACCGGCTTGTTTGGCCCGAATATTAATAGATAATAGTATCAGTAATATTAATATATATTAAGTAAATTATAAATTAATATCAAGTAAATTATAAATTATTATAATAAAATATTAAATTACAAACTAATAAAGTATAAACTTATATAATAAACTAATAACTAATATTAAAATAATAAACTAATATTAGACTACAAATTTATAAACTAAGTAACTAAAAAATTAATAGACTTATAAAGTTATAAATTTATAATAAATTATAAACTAATAAACAAATTTAAAATAACCTATAAAGTATAAATTTAATAATTTATAGTTTTATACAAGTCAACAACTCAAAAAATAAAAAATAAAACAAAACAAAAAACAAAAAAATGAAAAACCCGCAAGTGGCCCGGCCCGTGGCCCAAGCTTGAGGCTTGAGCCCAAGATCCCTACCCTTGGGCCTCGGCCTATTAGTCCCCCCAAAAAGCTCGGCTCGTCCCAAACTGTTAGCAAGAGTCTGTTGGGCTTGAGCTGGACTTGGCCAGTCCAAGTCACACTCGGAACGGGCCAGAATTATACCCCTACGAGTTGGCAACGATAGCTAATGAGGTAGGTAACAAGTCATCCTATGAGAGTGGACTAAGTAGCGATGAGATAAAAAGTAAATTAAGAGGGCGGCTGCAAGGCTTCAAGCCAACGACAGAGACATAGGAGAAACTAGGTGAAATAGGATCCTTCCCATTATATATAAGAGAAAGAAGGGCTGAACATTTAACTTAGTGGGCAAAATTATATTTTAAGGAAGCAAAATTAGAAATTAATAAAAATTAAAATTTCATTAAAATTTTGTAAAATTTCATTGAGAGCTTTGCGTACGTTTTTGTTTAGCTTTTGATAGTAAAACAATGATAAGGGCATATTAATAAGGACAATACGGTTTTTACAGAAAATATACAAATCAATTCACAATCAAACACTTTGCGCTACGGTTCTTCTCTGTAACGTAATGAAGAGAATTTTAACCTTTATTTGCGGTGGCTAAATCGGCATAAGATAATTTACAAGAAGAAGTTGAAAAAATAACATAAGAACTTACAAATAAAAGAGTATTCGCAGTTATAAATTACAAAAGCTACTCCTATTCCTCAAGTGCTAATGCAATGAACTACTGCTATGAACCTATTCCTACAAAATTTGGAGGAAAGAAATATTCTGAAGTGGTGGATTGATTGTCCTTTATGATGTTTTATCCATTATTTATAGGACGCGGGGAGGGAAGCACGGCACCGTGTTGTATTTTCAAGTATGGTACTTTTACGAGTGTATTTTTGTAATTGAATCTATTTATTATGTAAAGTTTGTTGAGTTTGTTATTCATATAAAAATCTAGATTGATCCAATATATGTAACTAAGTTATCGCATAATGTTTATTTGTAAATAAATGAATAAAAATTATTTAGCTACAAGTATCAGATCAAGTATTATTCAATCACTTAGATACAAGTATCGAATTAACCTAAATTTTTATGTAGTAACAAAATCAACGAAATCCAAATAATAAACGAATTTAATCATAAAAATATATTAAAAAATATAATATTTAAAAGTACAGCACCGTTCCCATTTCCTTATTTATAAAGCTAAGCACATCACACCGTTCCCGTTACCTTATTTATAAAGCTCTGGCAATTAATAGCAGTTGCCCCACAAGTGCTCTTCCGTCCGTGCAGTCTGATGGCTAATTCACATCTCTTTTTCTTTTTCTTCCTCACTTGCTTTATCTTTTCACTCCCTCATTATCCATGAAATGGCTTTTTCCACGTGACACGTCACACTAGGATTCTGATTGACAATTTTAGTTTTATGACTTCTTAGTTAAAAATATTAAAAAATCAAAATTACCTATTTGACAAAAAATCAAAAAAACTAAAATGTCAAAAAATTAAATTAAAATATAAACTCTCACTACTTTTAAAATACAATAATATCATTTATTTATAACTTATTTACTACTACTACTAACAACTAATATAATTGCTAATATCAAACATATAGAATAATAAAATTATACAATTCAAACAAAAAGCAAAAAAAAAATAACTTTTTACATAAACAATTAACTTCAAAAAAACCTTCCTTAAAAGCTAAGTTACCAAATAATGTATTTTGAATTCAATTTAATTTCTTAGCTAAAAATACATAAAAACAAACAAAAAATAAACTAATTGGCAATGGGGCCCAAATTTCTCATCCAAAGTAGCCATGTAATTTTGGCTCGGCCGTGGACCGGGCGGATCAAGCCCGGCTCGGGCCCGGTGGGCTCCCGTCAAATATTCGGGCCGGGCCAAGCCGAGCTTTTTTCTCCAGGGGTCGGCTTAGGCCCTAGGGGTAAAAGACTCGGACTTGGACTACGGACTCGAGCCGGGTCTCGGGCCTGGGCCTTTGAGCGGGCTTGACCGGGCTTGAGTTTTTTTTTAATTTATATACAATAGTATTTCTGTAAAATACTATTATATAAGTTTGTATAATAGTTTGTAAAATATTATTATACAATAGTAGTTTAAAATTAAGTTAAATTAAAACTTATAAACTTAAAGTTTATTATATTATATAAGTTTGTAATTAATAATTTATTATTATAAATTAATAAGTTTATAGTT
>JAULJZ010097054.1:0-12043 GCA_032270985.1 Heliamphora pulchella | reverse complement strand
ACCCCATAATCCAATCAACTAAAAATCACTAGAGGAGAGCAGTCGATCGAGCCCCATAACCCAATCGACCGAGAGGCTACCACACGACCAAAAGAAACCCCCAAGGCCCTAACACAACCAACACGGGCTCCCACACGCCCAACACGGCCCCACTCACGTCCAACGCATGCCCACGATGCCCCAAGAAACAAGAAACTTGATAAAAAGGGGCAACAAGGATGAAAAACGAGCTTTCCCAAACATTCGGCCAAAAATGGGTGAAAAACGGTTTGGAAATCTTGACATGCCTTCACTCTTTTGATCATAACCTTTTCTACAAAAAGAATTTTAAAGTCAAATAGGTTTCATTGGAAAGAAGACTTTTGGGGCTTCAATTTGAACACAAAAATGGCCCAATTTCGAGTCCGAATGAGGAAGATACATTAATTTTAAAAACGGATTTTGAACCAGTGAAAACAGACCGCGGGCTAGACTGCTCGAGCAGTCTATCCAGCGGTCAAGCCTGCAACAAGAAGCCGAGAACACCCAAAGACCACCCCTAGACCACTTGAACGGTCCCTCAAGTGGTCCTACGCCAGAAACTGATCTGTTTGGAAAATTTTGAGCCTCCAACCAACCCACAACCATCCAACAACCTTCCAAACTCAAAATCGATGCAACCAAACTTTCTTTCAACCTCCTCGGACATACAGAAGCCCAAGACTAACACTAAAACCTCAAAAGGAACCCTCAAACCCCGGTTCTATCTAACCAAAACCAACCAAAAATGGTTTTAAAACCTAAAACCCGGTTTATTCGAAACATAAACCACCTTTTCATGCATTTTTAACTGGTAAAAACACACATAATTACACGTAGCACCCTTATAAGACATGAAAGTCAAGGATCCTACCTCGTTGAGTTAAAACTCGACGCCTCGAACCACGTGAAAAATTGAGCTTCGCTGAAATCAATTTCTGTTTGGATGGATGCGTAGACCGCGTTGCCAATAACAAGGATCCGGTGTTGGATCGCTGAAAATCGAGCGCCGGGCCCGCGAGAACTTAGAGAGAAGACAGAGAGAAAACAGGAAGCTTGTTAGAGAAGTTTTGAAAAATATCTTTTTGAAAAATATCTAACTCCAGATATTTATAGGCCTCCAAAATATCTTTTTTTTTTAATTTTTTAAAATTCGCGCCGTAACACCCCACGGCCTCCAGAACCTTCCCCACATGCATCTCTACCCTCAAACATGCATCAAAAGCATATAAAACATGCTGCAACAAAAACACGTAACGCACATCCAAAAACGCAGAAAAAAAGAAAACGGGTCAGGGTCTCACAGGCCTAGACCCATTGTTTTCTTCACTCAATCCCTCTCAATCATTCTCTCATATACTACTCTTTAGCACTTCAATTCTATAGCTTTTTTCATACATACTTTTGAGAGAAATTTCATATTAGATTCTCATTGAGCTTCATTGTTCCATTTCTTGAGAAGTGAGTTAGAGTTTCATTATTGTACTTATTCGCTCATCCAAGGAGCATTCTTTGTACTCTTTCATTTCATTCTTCCTGTTGATTGGTGTTTGAGAAAGGTGATTCTCAAAAGAGGCTAATCTGCCTACAAAGATTGTGTTGACTTGAGAAGGGTACATTTTCAAGAGAGGCTACTCTGCCTAGACTAAGGAGAGAGGCTCCTCCGCCTATTTGAAGGAGAGGTAGTGAAAATCCTCATAACTGTTGGCTTGAGGCAAGGACGTAAGCTTTTGTGCCAAACCTTGTAAAACTGTGATGTTGATTTTCTCTTGCTTTACCTATTTATTTATTATCTTGATGTTTCTTGTTACACCACACACACACAATTTTGTACTTGATTATTTATTCTTTATTCTTGTATTTGGTTTAACTAACAAAAGTTTTAAAAGCTAGAAGTTGTAAACCTAACTTTTGTACTTATAACAAAAGATTTTATGCATATTCAAATATTTGACTTACAGGAGTTATATTGAGCATTGAATCTAGCAATCAACAAGTTTTAACTTATACTCACATTTTTCAAAAGAGTTTACAAATCCAATCATGCACATCAATATTAGTCATATATTTTAAACAATGGAGAGATACATTTGAAAGTTTTTTTTGTAAGCTAGACTTGAGCTTTAAATTTTTCAAAGAAGTTTTAGTATTATTTTCAAAAGTAGTTTAAGAATTACCATCTTTAGTTGTGCTTAAATCTTTTTTATTGTTAATTTAAAATATACTTGTGTTTAAAATCATATCAAAAACATATTAACAAATATACAATTAAAATTGTTAAAATTATTAAAGTGTTATATTTGAATAATAAAGAAGTTAAAACTTTGTATACACTTACTCTTAAACATTTCAAAACAAAGTTTTTGCTTATAAGGTTAAAACAAATTTACTCATGATTTAAATAAAGTTATATTCTTGTGAACTAAAAATCATATACTTGTGTTTTGTTTTAATCTAAAAATTTTAAGTACTCAATTCACCCCCCTCTTGGGATCACCCACGTAATATCAAATCTCTCATACATTGCAACCGATTGAAACAAATAATACATCTATATTACCATATAAGATAAAGTTTTCTTCTTTAATGAACCAAACGTTTCTTTAGCACTTACACTTGAGTCATATTAATCTAAAAAAGATAAATAGATTGGTGACAGATGGACTTTTGAGTTCATTAGAAGTGGAGGCACTTCCAGTCTGTGAATCTTGTTTAGAGGGTAAGATTACCAAGAGACCCTTTTCGGTCAAAGGCTATTGAGCTAAAGAACCGTTAAAGCTGGTTCATTCTGATGTGTGTGGTCCTATGACAATCTGGGCTAGAGGTGACTTTGAGTACTTCATCAGTTTCATTGATGACTACTGAAGGTATGGATATATTTACCTGATGCACCATAAGTCTAAATGCTTTGAGAAATTCAAAGATGTAGAGACCCGGTGTGTTTATTATTTATTAAGTAATTTTATTTACATAATTTAATCCGTGGAGATGATTTATGATGATTAATATTACATGTAATATTGGGTTTAGTATGTGTTGAGACCCTGGGATATTAATGGGAGATTAATTCTGTGATGACAAAAAAAAAAGCAAATAAATGAAATAAAATAAAATATTTCTAATCATGTAGTGGGAATTAGAATTTTCCTTAAGTCAAAATTTAAGAACATAATGAAGGGTTTTGTTATTATTCTCATTCTTATTATTATTATTATTATTATTATTATTATTATTTTTCACACATCAATGTTAGTATCTTTGTGGAATCATCTAGAGAAATTGAGAAGGATGGAAATAAAATAAAAAGAGCCAAACAGCTTGTCCCCCACCAGCCCAGTGCCTGTGCCGATTCTTCTCTCTCTCTTTCATCGTCTTCTTTTCTCTGATTCGATACATTCGAAAGAAAATTAAGTTCAAGGAGAAGAAGGGAGATTTTGGAAGAAAAGAATGTGAAACGGAGGTTGTCACCACCACGACACCCATTTTTCCCAAACCATTGCCACTCCGCGACACCATATCACGGATCTCCATCACAGCTGCCACCAACCAGTGTCAATGCTAGTGCCACCACCACGTTTGGCTGTCGTTGACAATTCCAATTTGGATTCAAGTCATGTGCAACCAGAGCCTCGCATTAGGCATCTAAGAGCCGAAAACAAAAAGGGGTAAAGATTCTAAGGTTTGGCCGAAAACCAGGTGATTGGGTGATTTTGGCATTTTTGGCTCTCACAAGGTAGTATTCTGACTAATTTGTGATCTTATGCTTTGATATGGGTTGAATTTTTAGTTAAACTCCTAAAATACTAGAATCTTTGAAAGTTTTGGTTTAAATCCTAACTTAATTCGGGATTCAATGGTTTGAGTGTATGATAATGTGGTATAATGATGAAATTGAAGCTCCTAGTAAACAATTTGAGTATTGTAACTAGTTACTTCATGGTTGGAAAGTTAAATTGAGAGTTAAGTTGTGAAACTTGTATGATTTCTTAAAAACTTAGTTAAATTATGGTTTATTAGTTTTGATTGTGTTAAAATTGAGTGAAATTGGAGCTTTTGAATTATAGCTTGGGCTTCGTAACTTGGTAAATCATAAATTAATGGTTGGGATTATAACTAAATTTGAAAATTTGAGAATTTTTTTTTTAAAAAGTAAATCCTAGTTGTGTGGGTATGAAGCTTTAATTTCCTAACACTTGAGTAAATTGGTGGGCTTGAACTTGTGAGACCCGGAACCTTGTTCTTTTTGAGTTATTGTATACATGACGTGTTTATTCCAGTATATGAATAGTATCGATGCATGAGTTATGCTTTAAAGTTGTAGAACAACATGTATAAATGTGTTATACGCTTTCCGAGATTTGGTAGAGGCTTATTTGGCTTGTGTTTGGACCAAAAACCTTGTTTCAGCGTTAAAAACACACTGCCCAGCAGTTCGGTCGACTGGAGGGCTTAGCCCAGTTGAAGTTTCCCCTTTACTCTGCCTTCTCTCTAGCTTTGAGGGCCCGGGGCTTGGTTTTGTGTTTGATCCTTTGTGGATCCTTGCTATCGGGGCCGAGGGCTTCGCATCCATTTGGTCAGATTCTCATTCTGACGCTATTCAGTTTTGAGACGTCGAGTTTTTGACTCTCCGAGGTAGGATTCTAGACCTTACTGCTGTATAAGGGTGATATATGTTATAATGTGTTTTCACCAGGTAGAAACTACATCAAATTTGATTTTCATGTGTAAATCTTGATTTTGGGTAAAAGTGGATTGTTACGCCTTTTCTTGGTTGTATACGTGATTCGGGTACGTGGTATCCGTAGTTTTCAAAATGAGGTTTGAAAACGAGTTGTTTTGTGAAAATGGTGAAAAACGTCTTTTTGGAGGTTTGGAGTTAGCCCACGGGGTTGAGTCTCAAGTCTTAAACATTTTGTTGAAAATAGTTTTAGATCTCTATGTTGATGGATTGGATCTCTTTTTATACATGTGATGTATAAACTGTTTTGTGAGTTTTCGTAGTTGAGCTATGGTGGGTTTTTAAATGTTTCTATAGATGTACCTGACAGTGGGTTTGGTTGAGTTGGGCTTCCATTGCTCCTCGGTGTAAGTCTAAAAATGTGCGTAGTGTAGGTGCTCTGTACCTTCAGGTTAGTCTCCGTAAATTGAGTGTGTGTGGGTGCTTTGTACCCTCGGGCTCAGGTCCTGTAAATTAAGCAGTAGGTGCTCTATACCTTCGGTTATCTCCCGTAAATTGAGCAGTTCGGGTGCCTCCATTAATGGCGTCGTTGTCGTGACTTTGTATAGAACTTGTCATTACTGAGCCTGTGGGTCTAGGATAATGGACGAGAGTCTATAGTTGTTACCTTTGTTGGTGTGGCAGAGTCAGTACATAGGATTACATTTTATCTTTCTCCTCGGCTGAGTATCCTGAGTGGAGCTTACTGTATTTTTTTTTATAGCTTTCCCTTAACTGTGACATGATATCTGTTAAGATGATATGCATAGTTTGAAGGACAAAAATGTGGGATTTTATGAGATAAAACCTTTTTGAGACTCGTGTCAACCTGATGGAAAACTTGTTATTTTTTAGGGAAAAACCCTTTTTGGCTCCTGTGGTTGAGCCCGTGTGTGTGTAATTGCATAGCCTGCTTTACAGTTTTATTGTCTATGTTCTATTGGGCTTCGGCTCACGGTGTGAAATTTTGCTGTAAACCTTTTCAGGTGAGCATGAGGAGTTGACCTAGATTCCTATGGTGACGGAAGACTAGTTGTAGTTTCCTGTTTTAGACATGCACTTATACATGTGATGCCTGTTTCAGAAGGCTGGTTTTGTACACCTTGAGGTGATATATTTATTCATGTATGAGAATGCATATTTTTAGTTTATGAGAGTTGAACTGTGGGAATTTTTTGTCCAAATAAAGTATATTTTTGAGTTGATGATTTTTCAACTCCAAATCTTATTTTCTCAAACTGTGTTTTGGGTGGGTTTTCGCGTGACCCTAGTGTTTGGGGCGTGACAGAACTAATGTAGGGTTTGATTTAATGGGTGGATAATGAAATCATAAAATTTGGAATAATACACTTATCTAGTTTGGGTTCATGGTGCTTATAACTCCAACTTAGGTAATTTAACGTATATTTTTTATGGAAAAAGGGTTTAAATTGTTAAGTTGAAATCTCGATGTTGGAGGATTTGTTTATGAATGATTTAAGACATGAGATGAAAATCCAATTATGCTTTAACGATGTAATATGTTGGAGTTAAATTTATAACTTGGAATTTATAGTATGAATTGAGTGTGAGTTCATTGTATTGTGATATAATGAGGGATAAATGTATAATAGATTGAAAATGGAAAACTAATTCCCATGGTTGAATTTACAACGAAAAGAAACGGTTGAGAATTTTATGAAATAATACCTATCTTAGGTAGCAAATGAAATGGGTAAAATGTATTAGTTTGTGTTGATGGAGATTTTAATTATGTTTTGATCGGGTATGGTTGATTTTATAAAAATGGAGTACATTGTGAAATGAGAATTTGTAAATGGGTAAGCAAAGTTTTGAAACTCATTGGTGGGATGAATTGATGATTTAATCACTTATACTCCGATTCTTTGAAACCTAAATTGTGGAATTCACCTCTAGTTCATAATTCTTTGATAGAGTTTTATGATTTATTAATTTACATTGGATTTAGTTGTATTGAGGATTTAATTAGAGAAGACTTGGGAAATTCTGGGAGCTTTAAATATCTGTGGCTCACATATTGAAATTTTATATAAACTTGGTTTCGAGTTTATATGAATTGGATAAAGGTTGGAAGAAGGAATTATGAAAATTTGTTTCTCGTAAATTAATGAACCACGAGTCTTATTGAACTAAAACCCGACTTGGAACTTAAGATATGGAATTGAAAACGGGATGTGGTTGTGTAATTGTAATTGGGAGGGGAACCTGTGATTAGTTGGGCTCTTGTGTTGATTAATGAAAGGTGAACGATTAATTGCATATTGAATCGAGAATTGGGTGGTTAAATAAGTTGAGTTTTTATTTGGGATCTCATGAAAATAGAATGTGATGAAGAATGTGAAATGAAAATGTATGCATGAGACAGATTCCGGCAAGTTTATTGAACATATACTTTTGAGAAATTCAAATTGTTACTATGAAACTAGCTTACGATTCTTATGAGGTGGGATCATAATTTGATGAATGAAACTATATAATTAAAAAGGGGGGTATTATGACTTGCTCGGTTGAAGATTTAATTTGAAACTTAAGTAAGAAATTAGATTAGTTGTGGAAGTTGTGATTTAATCATGGGATATGATCTTAGGATACATGGTTGCATAATGAGGGGCTGCGGTCCTACGGTGAAAGCATAGGAAGATTCGCGTATAATGACAGAAGATTTATGCATAATGAGGGGCTGCGGTCCTGCGGTGAAAGCCTGCGAAGATTTATGTATAATGAGGGAAGATTCGTGCATAATGAGGGGCTGCGGTCCTACGGTGAAAGCCTATGAAAATTCATGTGTAATGAGGGGCTGCGATCCTGCGGTGAAAGCCCGCGAAGATTCATGGGTTAAATTTGTTCAACATATAAGTTTAAATCTTGTAATTTAATGAACATCAATGTTACGATGAATACCTAATACAAAGAAACTAATACAAAACATGATTTTGGGTTGATGATATGGCTAATCAAATATTGAACCGATGATAGTTGATGTGATTAAGTTGGGCTTTCACAGCTCCGCGGTGAAAGACCAAAAACTTAAGCAAGATGGGGACCACATGCCCACGGGTTAGCCCCCGAAATGTGGTAGTTGTGTCGTGATGAGTTATAGTGTGACCCATTCCATAATGGCTTCGCGTAGCCTATTGGGGGCGAATGGGGCGATGTTTCTATAAGCTGCATCCGACGTCGGTTCAGTGTTAAATTAATGGAATAAAACAAAAAGGATGGCAACTCAATGTTCCGTAACAAATCAAAGAAAATGGGAATGTGAATAAAGAACCTATGAAAGAGTTAAAGGAATGTGCAATGATAATAAAATAAGAACTAACTTTGATTGAAAGTGAATAAATGTGAATTAATAATCTCATTGGTTAATTGAAGAGGGCAATGGAGAATATCATTTATAGGGACACTTGGTGACGTGAAATCAAATAGAATGAATAAAGTGAATGAAATTGGATAATAAAGGAACATGAAAGTGTAATGAATATGAATGAAATATATGAAATGGCTGACACTTAGAGGATTTTGATATTGAAAAATGTATTTGAGACAAATCAAGGGTGAACTAGTAAGAATGGAACATGTGATACACTTGAAACTTTGAATTATACGTGGAGATTAATGAAGCTTATATCTTATTATGTTGAGATGAAAATTAACGAGAATTGATTATAAATTTTTTTAACTCAAATGTGAGTGGGTGAAAACTATTGTAAATGTGCATGAGAACTTGTTTATTTGCAGACTAGCATCTACACACTCACACCTCACATATCATATATAAGGTCATTTTTAGTCTCTATCCTACGAGTTTTGGCTCATGTATGTTGAATCCCATCTTTTATAGGTTCTAATGACCAAGGTGAAGCGTGAAAGGATTCTTGTTTATGGTTTAAGCGAAGGAAACGTTGGGATGTATACCTTGAACGTAAAATTTGAAATTTGTTCATTCTGTTAGTTATAAAGAAACTGAGGAGATTCTTGAATAAATACCATGCATATGCTATACAGAAGAAATTGTTCTTTACACTTATCTTTGAGTTCTTTAGAATAAATGAATTCCTTGTGGACGTATGTAAATTATGAAAGAGATGCAAGCGTGTTTAGTGGAAATCAAGGAATTTTACTTGAAATATTAATGTGATGTGATAGTAATGAGTTCGAGAATCTTAGTCATGATGTAGCTTAAATTGTGATTGGGTATTGAGATCCAGGCGGTGCCTAAGTATATACTGTGATTTGAGTTTGACAGGAAATATTTGGTATAGTCCGAAAAACAGAGGAGACTCTGCCGAAATTTTTTTTTGAATTATACTTAGAATGTTTTTTTTTAAGTTTTTGAAAGACATTTCTTTTAAATCAAATTAAATCCAAGTGTTTTCTTTAAAGAAAGTTCTAACCACAAAATTTGTTTTTTTTTTTTTATAAAAAGGAGTCCCCTCAGTTATTTTGTAAAATTTGGTTATCTAGTGGGATTCACGCGCCTCGGGTCGAGGGCGTGACAAAAGAATTCAAGCCGGAGGCAGAAAAGCATCAGGGTAAAAGTATCAAATCACTACGATCCGATCGTGGTGGAGAATACCTCTTTGGAGAGTTTAAGGATTACTTGTCATCAGAGAAAATTACATCCTAGGTAACTGCACCTGGCACTCCGCAGTAGAATGGAGTAGCAGAAAGAAGGAATAGGACTCTTATGAAAATGATATGGTTCATAATGAGTTATTCAGATTTACCTGATTTGTTTTGGGGACTCAATTTAGAGACAGCGGCTTACATTCTGAACTTGGTACCTTCTAAGTCAGTACCTTCTACTCCCACAGAATTGTGGACCGAGCGTAAGCCTAGTCTGAAACACTTCTGGATTTGGGGGTGTGCAGCACATGTGTTGAAAGGGAACGCAGTTAAGTTAGAACTGAGGATAGAAGTCTGTTTCTTTGTAGGGTATCCCAAGGAAACGAAGGGTGGTCTATTTTATAATCCTAAGGATCATAAGTTCATTATTAGCACCAATGCCTGATTCTTGGAAGAAGATTATATTATGGATCACAGGCCCAAAAGCAATATTGTTCTGGAAGAACTGAGAGAAAATACCAATAGAACGGAAGAACAAGTCACTGATATCCCATTACTTCGTCATAGTGGGAGGATTATCGGGATATGTGCAAATCAAGAATAGGGTGCTAATGCACATGGTTCTAATTCTGCACAGCATGTTACTGCTAGTACATAAACACAGGTAGTGTCTCATAGTAGTGGGAGGGTTATTTTTCAACCTGACCGGTATATGTTCTTAGGAGAGTCTTTTGACAAGATCTCGGTAAAACTAGATACCGAGCCTTGTAACTATAATGA
This sequence comes from Heliamphora pulchella, assembly GCA_032270985.1. Lineage (NCBI taxonomy): Eukaryota > Viridiplantae > Streptophyta > Magnoliopsida > Ericales > Sarraceniaceae > Heliamphora > Heliamphora pulchella. The sequence continues at coordinate 1,941 of JAULJZ010097054.1, read as the reverse complement.
AGCACTTTAAGACAAAGATGCAAATCTTTGGCAAAGGGCTATGAATTTAGAGATGGAATCTATGTATTCTAATCAAGTCTGAGAACTTGTAAAACTAACCAAAGGCATAAAACTCATTGGATGCAAGTGGATCTACAAGAGGAAGAGAGGAGCAGATGGGAAGGTTAAAACCTTCAAAGTTAGGCTTGTTGCTAAAGGGTTTACTTAGAAAGAAGGGATCGATTTTGAGGAAACCTTTTCACCAGTAGCCATGCTTAAATCTATCCAGATTCTCTTATTCATTATCGCTCATTTCGACTACAAAATTTGGCAAATGGACGTCAAGACAGCTTTTCTTAACGGAAGTCTTGACGAGTGTATCTATATCATACAACCAGACGGATTCATTGCAAAGGGCTATGAACACATGTTGTGTAAGCTTAAGAGATCCTTTTATGGACTCAAGTAGGCATCGAGGTCTTGGAATAATCGGTTTGATCAAGCCATTAAGTCTTGTGATTTTGATTAAAGTCTAGATGAATCCTATTTATACAAGAAGCGTGACGGAAGCATGGTGATCTTCCTAGTACTTTATGTAGACGATACCTTGCTCATCAGAAACGATGTGGGGGCATTATCTACGGTTAAAGTATAGTTATCTGGGCAGTTCGATATGAAGGACTTGAGAGAAGCCAATCACATCCTTGAGATCAAGCTTGTGTGAGATCGGAAACAAAGGATGATGGGCATATCATAAGAAAAATATATCGATGATATCCTTGCACGTTTTAGCATGCAAGATTCCAAGAAAGGGTTTCTTCCTTTCAGCGATGGAATCACACCATCCAAGGATCAGTATCCTAAGACACATGATGAGATAAAGAAGTTGAAGGCGTTTTCTTATGCTTCGGCAGTAGGAAGCCTCATGTATGCTATGCTTTGCACTAGACCCGATATCTGCTTTGCCGTTGGCATGGTTAGCAGATATTAATCTAATCCAGGGTGAGACCTGACCCGTTTTCTTTTTCAGCGTTTTTGGACGCGCGTTATGTGTTTTCTTTTGAGCATGTTTTTACTGCTTTTGATGCATGATAGGGCTTAGATATGCATGCGGGGTACGTTCCCGGGGCTGTGGGCCGCTGTGGCACGAATCTCAAAAATTTTCAAAAAAAGATATTTTGGAGATCTATAAATATCTGAAGTTAGATATTTTCATAAAGATTTTTTTCAAAACTTAACTCCTAAGTTTTTTGTTTTTCTCTCTGCCTTCTCTCTAAGTTCTCGAGGGCTCGGGGCTCGATTTTTAGCCATCCAATAGCGGATCATTGCTTTTAGCATCGAGGGCTACGCAGCCATCCGTTCAGATTTTGATTCTGGTGAAGCTCGATTTTGCACGTGGTTCGAGGCGTCAAGTTTTAAACTCTTCGAGGTAGAATTCTAGACCCTACTGCTGTATAAGGGTGCTGTGGGTAAGCATGTGTGATTTTAACGGGTAGATCTCTGTAGATCTGATTTTATATCAAAGTTAGTTTTTGGGTTAAAAATTGGGTTTTTGTTGGTTCTAGTGGATGGAATCGGGTGTCGGGTGTTTCTGTGGTGGCCTTGGTGTTAGGCATAGCCGTGTGTATGTTTGAGGATGCTAAAATGGAGTTTTGAGGCTTCGATTCAGGGGTTTGGAGGTTAATCCCGTAGCTCGGAATCAGTTTCTAGGTAGGTTCAGTCAACTGAACTCATAGGTTCAGTCGACTTGATTGATGTTCTTGAGGTTCAGTCCACTGGACCTCGAGGGTCAGTCGACTGGACAGTTCTTCTAGACGTTTTGGACATTTCCAGTAGGTTTTTCAGTCGACTGGGGGTTGGGTCCAGTCGACTAAATTCTGGGCTGTTTGTTGGTGGTTTTGGGTTGGTTCCTTGGTTTTCGATTGGTGTCCTATGGTATTCGATTGATTAATTTATGGGAAT